>LOJH01006147.1:710-19953 GCA_001685095.1 Ellobius talpinus | reverse complement strand
CACACACACACACACACACACACACACACACACACACACACACCCCTAATAAAAGAAAATCTTTCCAAGTTACTGGGAGGTAAAAATGTGGCATTTAAAATGAAGAGTAATGGTGGGTATACGGCTCACTTAGTAAAGCATTTTCTTGAAGCATGAGCTCTGAGTTTAAATTCCCACAAACCTCCTAAACCAGATTTGGGAGCATTTTTTATAATCTCAGTTCTCCTAAAGCCAAAAAGAGTCAAGAGAAAAGAATTGCCAGATACTCACAGTTCAGCTAACATGACTCATACATCACATCAAAAGACACAAAGAAAACCTTTTTCAAACAAGCTTAGAGGCAATTAATTACATGACTGACATGTGATATTATTCTTTGAATTTCACTTGTGGGCTATGGGCCTATACTCACACTCAAGTGCACACACACACACACACACATGCATATATGCAGACAAAACATCAGGAGTACAAACTTGGAAGACACCCAAAGATGACTTTATGCTAACACACACACACACACATACACACACATATATGTACTTGTGTATATAATCTACACAAACACATAAATACACTGAACATGAAGAAGAAGAAATAATTATTAGTTAAAGCTTGCCTGGGTGGGTAGTAATTTATTTGTACATTATGATCTTTATTTATAGGGGGAAAGAGAAAATAGTTAGGAAACAGCTAGGTATATAGACTTAATATTAAGATGCACAGCAGGAGTTGATTTGAAAGTTTCCTGTATAAAGGTGAAAGTTGGAAGTTAATATTGAATATCATGACAGAGTGTAAAACTTTTTACAAAAAGGAAAGAAAGGCAGACCAAAGGTGAGGCTTTTGCCAGCATTCATGTGCTGGGTGTGTCAAATGAAAAAGAATTAAAATAAGGGGGAAATTTTTCAGTGAAGAATTTTAAGAATGTATAAGTAAATATGATAATATTAAAGAAAGTAGAAATTCCAACTATTTATATATACTAGCCTACTTTTAATGGTCTTACTATTAAATAATTAATAAACTAATTGCATGAGGAATGTAGTTGACTAAGAGGCTTTATGTATTAGACAATGCCATGATTTAGGCATACATTTTCATGTGAGTAGCTATGCACTCATGGTTAACACTTTAATGGTATTATTATATATGATATATATATATTATATATGAAAAATATATTGAGAACTGAATTTGATATCTGAGAAGGTGGTATATGTCTTTCAGAGAATAAAAGCCCATTCTCAAGGGGATAATTTCAAGTTGTCCCCTTGTTAAGTGAAGTTAAAGTGAAGTGATAAGGTAAACAAAGGGATAAAAATATCTTTAAGACAAGAAATGACAGAATCGATACGTTGTAAGTAATGAAAAAGCAGATTTAAAGGGGTCAACATAGTTGGATATAAATTAAATAAAATATCTCCTGTAATAGTGTATTCTGTCTTAATGACAAGGCAGGAATAAGACTAAAGATACTCAAAATAAGGTTCACATTGTTAAAAGCTGTACTTGGAGTCTTGATTTGCACAGGTTCATGTCCTGATTATGCTGCAGTCTAGTCCTTTACCTGAAGAAACTTATTCCTCTATTCTTAAATGTAATCATCTATAAAGTGCTCATAGTTTATTAGGCTTCATTGCATAAGCTTCTTGCAAACAGAGCATGTCAATCAATGCATAAAATCTGTTTTCTCTGATGTCACTATTAGAGATAATTCAAGGTTATAGAAAACATTTTGCTTAAGATGCAAATAATTAAACAGACTTTATTGAAACTGATAATAATATAGACAAAATGCTAAGGAAAAAAGCCACAAGAAGCATAGTAGCAATCACCTATTAAGGATTTTGCTGAAGCTGTTTTGTTTATCTCCCAAGAGACAGATTATCCATTTGCTCTGCCATTGTGACGGCTATTCTTGCTGGTCAACTTGGTAACATTTGGCATTGGCTAAAACCCAAGCAACTGGGTACATCTGTAGGGGATTTTTCTCATAATTAAATCATTTGAAGTGGGAAGACCCCCCCCATTAATCTGGGAAACTTCTTCTGCCTGCAGCTTACATAAAGAGCATGGAAGAAGGAAGCTTCCTCTTCACCTGCCTGCTTTTGCTTTCACTGGCAAGTTCATTCCTTCACTGGCATCAGAGCCTAGTGTTTCAGGATTCTTGCAGACACTGAAAACAAGCAGAGACATCCAGTCTCATGGACTGAAAACTACTAGATTCTTGGACTTTCCATTGGTAGACAGCCATTGTTGGACAAGCTAACTACAGTTTTTAAGCCTCTCTACTTTCTAAAAAAAAATCTATTATATAATATATATTAAATTCAATAAATCAGCATGTATTGATATACATTATATCAATTATGTTCTCTAATACTATCAAGATCTGGTTCAGGAGTATTACTACCAGTGCTATTGCTGGACACCAAAGTTAAATTGAATTCTGTAAACATTCTCTTCCATTTGTTATTCTGAACAAGAGCTGTTATATATATATATATATCTGTTATATAGCCTATATACAGGACTTCGGCTTTGTCTCTTTTACTTCTTTATTATCTACCAGCTTCCTTTATAGGTCAATAAACTAGGAAGAATGTGAGATTGAAAAGGACGTCAGTGTAGGACAATGGCCCATTTTAGTCTTCTTTCCTTGCTGAGTTTTCCAAAGAAAAAACTGATTATATAAAAATTGAGCACAGGTCCCACTACAGATTCATTGATAAGTTTTTTCCTGTGTCCCACCAAATTTGGATTCTGTCATGATGACAATAATTTGAGAATGCGTTTACCCTTCTTTGTCCATGGTGCCATCAATAATGTTACCATTGAGGTCCTTGTTCATTGGTATCTTTCTCTTGAGCTAATACCATAGGAATCTGAGAAGAAAATGAATATATAGACAGGTGTTTCTGAAAATAAGATATTAGAAATTTATAACTGAGAGCAAGAACAACCATATTCAAGTATGAGGCTGGTTGGGTAGTAGCCTCTAGAAGCCAACTGAGATTTACTGGAATAAAATTATAGGATTACCTGTTTGTATCCAGCAGCACTGTTCATGCTGATAGAAAGTGAGATGACAATTGATGCTGGTGAATCAAGACCTTGCTTTCATTATGAATATGGTTCTCCTGGCTGAATGCAAACTTGTAGAAGAGAAGGTCACCGTGAATGTCTCCTCTCCAGTGTGGCTCACTCCACTATTCTCCAGGTATAAGCATCTACGGGATACATCCACTTGAATTTCTAAGGCTTTTGAAACTTAGCGTTACTAAAGAAACACTGCTGATAGTCTCCTCACTTTCCCTTGCCTCTTATTTTTGCAGTTTTAGCAGATTTTTACATTTGTTTTAAAGTTAGCTGAACAGTCCTAGATTCTTTACTTCTCAAATTTTCATATTATGTATAATTTCTACCTCTAGCATTTTATTTCTTTTGTCTACATCTTTATATCTTCTTCCATTACATTCTCACACACTTTTGATATCCACCTTTACATCTAACCTGATTTAGCAACGTATACTACATGCTACATTTTGCATACCTCAATGTCTTCCTTTTATGGATAATAAACATCATTATTTCTTTTATGGATGTTTTATGGATGAGCACATTAGCTTTCAAGTTTACAGCCTCCTTCCTCACTTGGCTACTATCTTCTACATAGTACAAATCTGAGAAACTTTAAATATAGCACCATCTCACTTCTGTGATGGAAAGAGCTCCCATCTGGCTCAGAGAAAAGCCTCAATCCTTTGAATAATTTTGCCTGACTAAGGCTTTTCGAAAGTAGTACTGGTGGGAAACAAATTATTGTAGAATTTGGTAGCTTCAAGAAAGGCAGCAGGAGTCTGACATCTTGACTAGACTTCAGCATACTTGGAAATAATTTAGGTGTGGTTTGTGTCTGTTTCACATCTTTTGTTCTCTGTGTTTTGTTCTGCATAGTCAAGTTCGTCTCATGATGGTGGTAGAAAAACTATCTTTTCTCAGAAAACAAAACCTTCAAACATCCTTGATTTCCAAATATAGTTTATTTTCAAATTCTATATGTCTTCTTCTTTCAGACTCAGTCTTATGACTGTATCTAAATCTTAGAACTTTAAATAAATTTGATCTCATGAAATAGTATGAAATTGTGGCCGTTTATGATAGTGTGACAGGCAAAGTACCCTAACATCATTATTTTAAATGTATTTTCTGCTATGAGGAATGATAAGCACTATCAAATATAGGGGAAAATTAATATACACATAATCTCAATTAGGAGACACAAGTTTATCGGAAATGACAAAGGTTAAAGATGTGGCACTGTTTTCCTCATTTATTTTGCTATAGTGTTATCAGAGATGTGTTTGCAGTTCCAGTTGTGTACAACTCTTTTGAATCTCTCTTGTAAACTATTTACTGACTGCTTTTGTGTGCCAACTTGGCCAAGCTAGAATCATCAGATATAAAGGCGCCTCCTTGAGAGAAAGCCTCTATGAGATTCAGCTGTAAGACATTTTCTCAATTAGTGATCATTGGGGAAGAGTCCAGCCCATAGTGGGTGATTCCATTACTGAGCTGGTAGTCCTGGGTTATGTAAAAAAGCAGACTGAGCCAGCCAGCCAGGGCAAAAAAGCCAGTAAGCAGCGCCTGTCCATGGCTTCTGCATTATCTTCTGCCTCCAGAATCGTGCCTTGCTTGACTTCCTCTCCTGACTTCAGTGGTGAGGAGCAATATGAACTGTAGGCCAAATAAACCCTTTCCTCCACAACTTGCCTTTTGTTTATGGTGTTTCATTGCGGCAGTAGAAACTGAAACTAAGACATCTGTTAATTTCCTGCTGAAAAAATATATTTCATAATAAAATTTGTGTCTTTTATGAGCTCATTATAAAGGCTTGTACACAAAATAATACTAATAAATCCCCCTTTTTTTTGGTTTTTGGGGACAGAGTTTCCCTGTAGCTTTGGAGCTTGTCCTGGAACTAACTGTTGTAGACCAACCTGGCCTCAAACTCACAGAGATCCACCTGCCTCTGCCTCCCAAGTGCTGGAATTAAAGGTGTGAGCCACCACCACAAGGTCTAATAAATCCACTTTTAAAGTCTACTTAATACATACCATTCAGATAGCTTCCCTATTTGTAGTTTGACTAAATATTGTATCACTATTTAAAAGTATTCCATTGTGGTTTATTGAATACCACAATTATTCAAGCCGCTTCAACTACTACTTGAAGCAAATTTAATGCATTTGCTTTCTGATATCATTTATTTTGTAAATATTTATTGTTTACCAGGCTCTGGAATTCCCATGACAAATTTTCCACAATTTCATGAGTATCAGCTGGCACTTTACCAGTTGTGTTAATAACTTACTAAATACTTCAGATTTCTACATGTGTGAAGAAAGGTGTTTTTTTCTATTGGTACTACATCACAACTGTACATTATTTCATTGAATTTACTTGTGAGATCACATTTCATAAAATTGTTTTTTTCATCTGCTAAACACTATTTTATAAATAATGTCTTATTGGTCTATGAGTCCTCATGCTTTGGTAATTCATGGTCTCATTAAGTGAAAATTGTACTACTCTTTTAAAACTGATTGACAACTACCTGGTATTGGGTTGGCCATAGGGATGACTAATCTTAGTTGTTAACTTGACACAAAGGAAGAAAGAACTTAGATGTGGTAGGAGAGTTTCCATCAGACTGGCTGGTAGGTAAGTCTGTGGGATCATTATATTGATTGCTAACTGAAGCAGTTACCAGAATATGGTGGGAAGAGCCTTCTCTAGGAAACTGTGCCTGTACTCTATAGGACCAAGCACATGTCTTTTACTGCACCAAGCCAGTTTCTGATTGAATTCTTGTCCTGAATCCTCGGTAATGGAAGGTGAACTGGTCATAAAAGTCAAAGGCACGATTTCTTCATTAAGTTGTCTTTGGTTGTCACAGGACATAATGTAGCTTTAGAGAATGTGGTATTGCTTTGATAGACCTGACCATACTGTTTTCGGGGATAATTGTAGAATTTTTTTGGAGCACTGGGGAGGCAAAAGAGTTAACTATTCAAAGCTTAATGGAATTATCTGGGGAAGTTCGGAAGACAAGTATGTTTAAAGAAATGTAGACAATGGAAGCCTAGATTGTGAAATCTCAGAGGGAAACAATGACTTTTAGGAGTTTCCTTGTGAATAACTGAATTAAGAATATGTGGAAGTGAAATCTTTTCTTTAGTAGGACAGTGGATGCTGGTTAACTGGAGCTGAAAAAACCAGCTGTGATTAATAATAAACCACCACCACTGAGGCAAGAGTCCCCTGGGGATAGAGAAATACACAGAAGTTGTGATCTAGGGGAGGTCAGGATGCATTTCAAGGTGTCATCTGAACATGGCAGTGTGTAAGAGTGTCCCACAATGTACTTGTTTAGTGACATAAGAACTGAGGATCGAAGGGTCTGTGGAGGGATGCTGTGGCTTTGCATTAGGTGACAGGTTGGGAGTTCCTGCAGAAGTGACAGGAGGGTCTACTGCTAAAGATCCAACCTAGGTTACTTTCTGAACTACAAAATATTGAACATGCCAGCTGTGTGGGGCAAATATAAAGAAGTGTGGCAGACATAGACTGGAGCTAGTATTGTCCTACAAGACAAGCTATGTGTGCAGCAGACAGCAGAAGAGAAGAGGATCTGCCATAGCCCATTGGAAGCCAGAAGATCATGAGTGAGCTCCAGACATTGAACACCCTGCTACTTACATTATGTTTTTATTTTGTTTTGGTCTAATCATAGCTGTGTCCTCATTCTTCCCTCTTAAGAAAAATATATCACCACTCATTTTGGATTTTACAGGAGCCTATGATTAAGAAGCATCTTTGTATTTTAAACATAATTTTCTTCTAAGTTACGGGATTTACAAAGGCTGCAGTACTTTAAAGGTTCTGAATTTTTTTGTTAGTACAGTATCATGAGATGTGGGAGAAAAAAATATATACTTTAAAGTAACATTTATTTTTAAAAGTTGACAAAGTGTAGACCTGTGATGGCTCATGTTTGGAAACCAAACATGCAAGAGAAAACAGAAATATCAACTAAGGAATTGCCTCCATCAGATTGGTCCATCGCCATGTTTGTGGAGCACTGTCATGAATGGAAATTGATGGAGGAGAGCCCAGTCCTAATAGGGAATGTTATCCTTGGGCAGAAGTACCTAGGATATGTGGGAAAGGTAGCTGAAGGTGAGTCTTGAAGTAAGCAAGCAATAAGCATTCCCTCAAGGTTTATAATTCTGCTCTGCTAGAGTTTCTGCCGAAACATCCCTCAATGATTAGATGTGATTAAGATATGTAAGCCTAATAAACCCTTTTCATTCACAAGTTTCTTTTAGTCCAGTGTTTGTCAGAACCACAGAGAAGCAAAGCAGAACACTTAATAACTAAAGAGAAAGGCCCAATACATTGAGAGAGAAGAATTCAATGATCTGATAGGATACGTAATTTGAGATGTCTGAGCATGAACTAGTTTGGAATGTCTTGTTTTATCTGGAGCTGAATTTTGATGGAAGTAGAAGACAAGGTAGAAAGATACATTAGAAAGCATAGCCCTCCATCTCCCCCTTTGAAGTCCATTGTCATGGTATAATTTTTTCGTTTCCTTTTTGCTGTAACAGTACAAAGTGATACATGAATAAAATATTTCATCTTTTTGATGCCATCAATTGACACTAGACTCTACATATGGAGTAAATAGAGAAGACTATAATTTAGAAAGG
The DNA here is from genome assembly GCA_001685095.1 of Ellobius talpinus. Classification (NCBI taxonomy): domain Eukaryota; kingdom Metazoa; phylum Chordata; class Mammalia; order Rodentia; family Cricetidae; genus Ellobius; species Ellobius talpinus. Next base: position 12,175 of record LOJH01006147.1, on the reverse strand, counting down.
TAAAAACTGATCTTCTAGTAATCTTTATGGCACTTTTGCAGGTGTGTTCTCATCTGGTGGCACTGCCTTGTGATTTTTGTAGATTTGGTCAAAGGATACCTGATTCAAACTGAGTTTAATTACATCCCTGCAAAATTTGCAATGTGAGTGAGATATACCTTGCTAACTTATCAATGGCATAGACGCTAAAACTACAAAACTTCCCAGGGCTGTAGTCATAAGTCATCTCTAATTCAACTTGAAAACAAAGCAGTCCATTAACACCTTCATCCAACATTGAGCCAAAAGACTATTGCTCTAAGTTTAAACAGAAGTGCTTGTACAACTTAGTATCAACGCAACAGTAGATCTGTTTCTGTAGAGACAGTTTTCCTACAGGCTATAGTACTCCCAAATTTTAAACTCGTGTTTTATGCCTTTTCTTTAAATAATTGTGCCTCATTGTCAAAACCATGAAATATTCAGGAGTCACTGTATTCTAGACTATAAACATTACTTTCTACACATTGATTTCATAAACAGCTACAACAATAATATTCTTTGTCAGATCTAGGGCCCAATTATTTATTTATTTATTCATTTATTTATTTATTAAAAATTACCACCTCCTCCCATTTCCCTCCCACTTCCCCCCACTCCCTCTCCCCCTCCCTCTCCAGTCCTAAGAGCAGTAAGGGTTTTCCGCCCTGTGGGAAGTCCAAGGTCCTCCCCCTTCTGTCCAGGTTTAGGAAGGTGAGCATCCAAACAGACTAGGCTCCCACAAGGCCAGTCCATGCAGTAGAATCAATACTCAGTGTAGGGACCAATTTTTTTCAGTTAGACATATGGTCTTGGTTTCACCAACAATGATTGTGTGAAGAAAATCTTCAACCATTTGTATGCTGGCACACATTATATACAATGCCTTAAAATGTTATTTGTTCTAAGCATTTTATAATGTATGGTTCTTGCAAACTACATACCTCATGTGTTACATATTTTATAAGGTTTAGTTTACTTTAATTTTTATTTATGAGGAAAAGTGTGATGTTTTATCATGTTTGTTTGTGGAACGGTAAAATTAGGTTAATTAGTTTAACTATTACCACAAATATGTATTAATTCTTTGTAGTAAGAAACATTTACGTTCTAATCCAATCTTTTGACCATTTGCATTTAATCTTACTAACTATACTCATTGTATTTTGAAAATGCTCAATCCTAATGCATATGTTGAACACAAATGCTGATTATCTCCACTATGCTATTAAGTCCTGATTGCTGAATCATTTACAAAAATAGTCCTAAACTAGGTAGACACAAGTCTTAAAATACCCCTAACTTTGAAAGTACATTCCAAGCCTCAAACATGTAGGAAAATAAGCCTCTAATTCCTCCCAATCAAATGTAATTTTATTTTTATCTTCTGTGTTGCTTCTAGTCATTTTGCCCAGAATTGTTTTTCTGTTATTGTATGCCACTGTCAATTGAAAATATGTCCCTGGAGAATTAGCTTTTTATTCTGTGTGTCAGCTACAGTGACCTAACATCCTTTATATTCATGTCTATACAAACTAACTGGGCCTAGAACTGACCATCAGTGTCTGTGTATCCAGTTCAGGGCAGCCTGTCACCTGTGTTATACAAAGATTGTGGCTTGTATTTTAAGAATAGTGCCAATCACACAAACCACAATTGAATCTTCCTGACAGCTACTTCTAAAGTTGTTTGTGAAGAGGTCTACACTGTATCTTGGTGATTATACATGGTTACAAGTTCTCATTTTGAGATAGAAACATGGGCAGTGCTCTATGATTCATTATTATTCATGGTGGCAATAATAGTGCTTGGAAAAATAGCAATCATGACTCTAGTTTATTTTTTGCAACTTAAAATGACTCATTAAAGTCTCTGAATAGCTAATAAATACTGGTATAATACATCCTAATTCAGTTTTGTATTTCAAGTGTTAGATAAATATACAATAATTATTAACTATATAAAACTATGCTTACAAGTTAATGAATAATGAACTACTTTAAATGACTTCAATCCTATTTTCAATTATATTAAAGGATATTCATTTTTAAAAATTTTTATAAAAGATAGGACAAAGCTGAAAAAGGGTTTATAATCAAGTTCATTCTCATGCCTTCGAACTGAAGATGTAACTACTACTTAAGATGGCAATACTAGGCCAATTATATATTTGAAAAAGGGTTTCCATTCTTCATTTCTTCTAGGCTGAGAATACATTGTTTCTTTACTTTTTCCCTCTCTGGTAAGTAGACAATACAAAATATTTCACTGAATTATTGCTTCACTATACTTTTCTAAATATATTATAAACTGAACCAATCACTGCATAAGTATGACTAGATATACAATATTGTTCGTGTTTTTGGGAAAAACAGTGACATAAGCTAACTTAGTAGAGAAAGTCATGTGAGATCTTTCTAATACACATTACTTGATCCCTTCCACTAGAGAGGGTACATTTTTAAATTGACCCATTTTATATGTTATTTTACTTCTTCTGAAGTCCCAGGCTTCAGGCCCAGGCTTCTCTGGGATTTTGTTGTCCAGACAGGGCCCTTGTCCTCTGTGATTTTCTCCTCATCTTTCCACTCTTACTTTTCTGAAGTTGAGCCAGCTATGCACTTAGGATGCAATAGTCCCTTTTCAGGAAGCAAAAGTGCTGAGAACATTGTTGGACTAATGAGTATTTTGAAGATAGATGATAAAAAAGATAAGACATTCTTTGGGTGATACCACTAAGTCATTCATAACAACTCTAATATAGTGTTTAAAAATGAATATTCTGAATCCTGCAATGCCTGAATCAACAAGTTGTTTCACCTACCACTGAATAATGTTGGACAAGTTAGTATATCAGTGCTTTTACATTTTCTAATGTTGACCTTTGAAGCAAAAAACGAACATTCCAAATGTTTCTCAGAATGTTAAGCATGTATTTTCTGAGTTCATTTGTCCAAGGTCCTCAAGCAGTTGGTGGGCTGTGATCAATGCTATATTCATTGTCTACTAGATAAGCGTAAGGGTAGATGACATTTAAGGCGACCATAACAGCATTTTGTTGTGGTTAAACCTTGTTATATCATCACCTCTAATTTTTCCCCAAACTAGGTTACTAAAATTATTATTTTATATAATCATTTTTAAAATTTCTATCCATTACTTTTTTCTCCCCTTTCCTCTCTCTACTTCTTTGATTCTCTTATCCCTTCTACTTCTTGTACCCCAATCTAATTAATGATTGTTATTTATTTGATTGCTCTTGTTTTATATATATATATATATATATATATATATGAAAACACATGAATATATAAATATAACTTTTACAGTGTGGCTTTTGTGTGTATGTTTTCAATGTTGAAAATCTGTATTAGATAACCATTTATGGGACTACCCCCTGGCTGAAACTAACTCTTCCTCTCTCTCAGCACTCATTAGTTATCTATAATTCTTTGTCTTGGAATGAGACCCCTAGAGATTTCCCTCTTCTACATAAGAATATCTATATGATTGTAGCAGCTGTGTTGTTAGTGTGTCCTAATAGTTGCTTCTCTGCTTTCCCTGTCCTTTTCAGGAGACACAATATCACACAGACAAAAGTCCTCTGGCTCTTACAATTATTTTGCCCCCACTTCCATGATGTTTTACAGTGTGTTGTAGATTTATCTGTTGGTATGGATTTCCCATGTCAGCTGATCTTTATCTTATGATAAGTTGTCCTTTTCTGTAATAGCTTTGGTCTGTTGCAAAGAGAAGCTTCTTTGGTGTTGGGTGAGGGCTACACCATTGGCATAGAGAAAAAGAGTTACTCTTTCATATAAAAACTGAAAGTCAGAAATCAAGTGGAGGACTATCTGGTTGATTTTTTTCTCCAGGTTCTGAAATATGCTATTTTTGTTGATTATTTAGAAATTTTCACAGAATGCACCCTGATCATTCTTTTTTCCTAATCCTCTTATGTCTGCCCCCAACCCTTGTGAACTCCCTACTTCTAGGAAAAAAAGAAAGAAGAGAGAAAACAGAAAACAAAATCCCACCAGTCCTAATTTTGTTGCCCATATAGTCACTGAAGCATGGTCAAACCCCCAGTGTCCAACCCCTTGAAATCTGAGTCCTTCGCCAACTACATAGCCAGAAGCCATCCATTGTGGAGAGCTACACGTTAGAATCCTTATCACAATTTTTAAGAGTACACTTTGATGGCTTCCTGTCTAGGCTGTTACTGTTGCAGGGCAGTGGGTGGTAGATAGGGATAAGGGTTGTCACAGAATCCTTCTGTGACTCTTAATTTAGTCATTGACACCACCAAAACAGTAACTTCCTTGCCATTTACAGTCAGTGTGAGCATGGATCTTAGACATGGTTTCTCCTGACATCCACATTGTCTCCATCATTAGCAATGCCACAGACTTCAGCATGTCCTCCAGTGGCAGCACAGGCCAAAGACATCTAAACAGTCTCTGGTGTATGGGCAATGAATACCAATATGGTGTCTGGTAGCAGTCTGGCTCATGGATACCAACATAGCTTCAGGAGAAAGCACAGATCACTGATATTCACATGGCCTTTGAGGGTAACACCAAAGCAAATGACATCAAACATGGCCTTCTCCAGAAGCTAAGACCACAGACATCCTCATGGCCTCAGTAGGCAGCATGGACCACAGACCTTAACACTGTCTTCAATAACAGTTCAGACCACAGACATCAATTTGACCCTGTCCACAGCATGGAACACAGATACCCTCATGGCCCTCAGCAACAGCAGCACAGGCTAGGGACATCAGCAAGGCCTTTGGAGCAGCATGGGCCATGGACATTAACTTGGCTCCTGATTGCAGCACTTCCCATGGACATCAATATGGCTTTAGGTAGCAGCACAGACCAGGGATATTCCTCTAGTCTTTGGTGGTAACCAGGCTACAGGCATCAACACAGTACCAGCTAAGGCAGTACCACAAATTTCAACATTCCTCTTAGTGGCAGCAAGGCCCAAAGAAATCATTGTGGCTTCAGGTGGCTTCACAGGCCACTCACATGAACATGGACCCTGGTGGCAGGTCAGACCACAGACATCAACATAGCCTCATGCTGTGGCACAGATCAGAGGCATCCTTCTAGCCTTCAGTGGCAACACAGGCAACAGACATGCTATCTGGAGCCATGTTGACGTAAGTGACCTCTGCTGCAACCTGAGGCCATATCACTATCAACAATTTATGCTGTTGCTAAGTGCCATGGTGGGTTCTGTGGTCCTGCTGCAGCCTGAGGTTGTGTTTATGTCTCTGACCTACACATGTTACCACTGAAGTCCATGTAAATGCCCACAGTCTGTGCAGCCCCTTAATCCATTTTGGTGTCCTATGGGCCATGCAGTCACGTGGGGCCACGTTGATGTTTGTGGCCTGTACTGCCACCTGAGACCATGTTGATGTCTGTGGTCCATGGTGCTGCTGAGGGTCATCGTGGGGTTTATGGACCTGCTGCAGTCATGGTCCATGTTAATGTCAACTGTAAGTTTTGCTCATTGGTTTTGAACCAGCTGACTTAATGTCTTGTCATATGAGGCTTTTTATAAGGTCATGTCAGGATATATCCTTCTCTGAAAAGAAATGATCCTAGATTTTCAATACCTAAGGTTAAGGAACAACAACAGAAAAAAACCAAGCAAACAAAAAAAACCCACAAACAAAAAACCCTTTAATATATTGATTTATTTTTCACTTATATTATAGTGTGGAAATTAAAGGAAACATAAAACTTTAGCTGACCCTCACAGGAAACAGAAACAAGATCAATTCATTAGACATGGATGGAAACTATTGGGTCACATAATTTTAGAACCAACAAACACCAGTGGTGTTTGTTTCATTGACAAAATTGTTCTCATGTACACAACTGTCTCACTCTATTTTTCTTGCATGTGTATTTCCTCAAGAGTACTGGGAGCTTTTTGATTGAAAGATTTCTCAGTTTTCTTTCCTTTATAGTGTCATTTCAGTCACATTGATAATCACACATTTTTATTGTTATCCATGATGCAAACAAAACTCTTGAGATAGACACATGCCTGCTATTCTGAACATGACCTTAACCTGACATCCTAGACAGCAGCATTCACTCACGCTTTGGGTAATGGCATACTCACAACACACAGCTCTATCATCTGCTTCATTAAAGGGTTATTATGTACCTCTCAAAGATTTAATTGCTCTAAAATAATAGATCACAGCTTTTCTTCAAACTTCAGAAATATAAAATGAAGGTATATTTGATACTAATAAACAAGTTATTGCTCTAATTAAAGTAATTTATGGGTAATTTATTATAAGAAAGAAATTTACATGTGGTCTGTTATATGACTTCTCAGGCAACCTCAAGTATATTTGTCGATAGTTTGACAATTATGTAGGTAATCTGAAACACCTCACAGAAAATGAATCAAATAAATCGATCCAATACCAGTGAATCTACGTTTGAAAATACTATGCATTTACATGTCATTGAGAGCTTTTCTGTTTTTTGTCTAAATTTTCTTGTTTCTTTGTTTCCAATTATCAACAGTTAATGATTTATCAAATGCAGACCAAACTACCAATGGAGTCAAAGTAAGTTAAATTGATGAGTATGTTATTTTCCACAATTATTACCTAATTAGCACACAAAATCAAACAGTAAGTCTCAACAGATGGGTAATGAAAATATTTTTCTAAAAAAATTTTGTATGAATTCAACTTTAAGAAGTTAAGTGTTTTAGACAACTTAAGGACAAATTAATAAAAAGTCTTGTCTGTTTTGAAGACTTAACTTTTTCTTCAAAGTAAAGCCTAAAGTCTATTTTCTAAAAAAAATTATTCCAAGGTTTTATAAATATATTCACATTTCAATAAAGTTGCATGTCATTATCATTGAGACATATACAACCAAACACACATAATATAAATGAATAAATAAATGCAAAAGAAAAATATTCTCATTAAATACAGAAGCCAAAAATTCCAAAAGCTTATGAAATACAGGAATGAAAAGAAAGATAGGAACTTAAGGTTTCACTGACTTTCTCCCTCACATCTACTGTCATACAATCTTAGAAGAATGCAAAGTTCAGGCAGGTTAGAGACAGTGCATTCACTAAATTTTCTCTAACAAGTTTTAAGTAATATAGGTTTTAAGTCCTTTAAATAGAAGAAGGGAAGCAATATGCATACATTTATATGTACACACACACATGCACACATACACACACATTCCTTTATATTTCCTGCTTATTCTGTATAATTTTACCTGTATATAGGTTTTCAGTGCCAACAATTTGGTATTGGAAAACCAATTGGTTTGTTTTTTCCTAAGTGTCTTAGTGTTCCTATTGCAGTGAAGAGTAACCACACCTGGGGTGACTCTTATAAAGGAAAACAGTTATTTGGGTCTGCCTTAAATTTTCAGAGGTTTAGTCCATTGTTGTTATGGTGGCAAGCAAGGCAGCTTGCAGGCAGACATGGTGCTGGTGAGGCAGCTGTGTGTTCTACATCTTGATCCATAGGCAACAGGAAGTGAACTGTGTCCCACACTGGTCATAGCTTGAGCATATGAGACCTCTGTGCCTGGCCCACAGTGATACACTTGTTCCAACATGGCCACACCCACTCCTACAAGGCCACACCTCCCACTACTGCAATGCCCTATAGGCCAAGCATTCAAACACATGTGTTTTTAGGGGCCACATCTATTCAAATCACCACACTGAGAAAGATCATTTCTTCCCCTCTCAGCATTCCTTAGTTCCCTATAGTTCCTTGTGTAGGGTTGAGACCTTGCAGACCTCCCCCCATTCACTTTATCATATCTATTTCATTCTCCTTTTTTGGACATTTTTCTGAGACTGTGAGTGTAACTTTTGATATTACTATTAGACGCAGTCTCACAGCAAATTCCTTAATACTCTGTATCTTACAGTATTTATGAACTCCTCTCCCCCTGAAATGATGACTATGCACCATATCAATAATAACATGGCACAATAACCCTATTGGTGCTGTAGTGGCACCCATAACTTGGCAGTAATCAGCAGCTTTCTAATCGGATTTAAGATGAAGAAAACCAACCATACCTAGCACTGGAGAGCTAAATAAGTACTCCTTGCTAATGAAGCCATAGCTTCTACTACCTCTAATTTACTAAACAATCATTATCTCTTGCAACAATCTGAAAACATTTTTCAAATACCCACATGTAAATGGAGTTCTCACCTCCTCAGCAGGGAATCTTCTCTTTACAGCATATATAAACAACTACAGAAAACTGCAAGCAATCAAAATGCAGAATTGCAGAGCCCAGTCCCATTGGATACATCACAAAGCACTCTCTGGATTCTTAGGCTGAGGAAACATTTCAGAAGAGAGGTTTGTGAGAGCCAGAGGACCAGAGAATTTGCACTGAGGATGTGTCGCCTAGGAATACAGAAGGTACATCCATAAAATCTCACCTACATTATCTTTTTAAATATGCATCATAATCCTTAAGTATGAAATACTTATTATTTGGCTCCATAAAATCAAGAAAACAGAATTCCATGATGAAGACTAAGGCAAAAGTTGCTAATTGGGAAAAGTATTTCTCATTGTATTTCACAAAGTCTGGTATTATTTTAAATTGTTAAAATGGAGGTTATATGCATATGTGGCCAAAGTATCTTAATATGCTAAACATATAGAGGTATGCACTCTCAGAAATAGAGAAATACCCATTTCAAGATGTCAGTTAGGGCAAGTGAGAAAGTTTTTCTAAAGGAAATGTGAAAATATGGTTAATTGTTTCAACCAGGTTGTGCAAGCTTAAGTACATAGTATTTTGATATATAACTATAGTAAAACATGAATATTATCCCCTCATTTTCTCAATGAACTAAGGAGTCACCGCCTCATCTAAGTGGCTTATATCAAATTATTGAAGTCAATTGCATATGAAGACATTGCTCCAAAGGTGGTGTCCCTACAGCTCCAACCAGCTGCATACTTGTTAAATTGTCCTCTTGCCAATACCTTATTTGATAGTCAAACAAGAATTTGTTTTTAGCTTTTAGTTCCCTGCCAACAATAACGTCTTGATTAAGCTACTAGCTATATATATTTCTTTCTCTCTTCAAGAAAAGACTGGATGTTTTCGTGCTGTCTAGAGTGAATCACCTTAAAGATTAGTCACCAAAAAATACATATTATAAGCTCTTTAAAGTTAAAGAGTACTGTTAAATATATAGCAGCTTTCAGTGCCACCCACCTTGTTGTGAATAAAGATAGAAAGACATTTTGAAAGCACGAGGCAATAAACACCACCTGCTTTTAAAGTGCAAGGATCCTGACATTTGTATTTCTGTTTATATTTAAAGTCTGATATTCACAGAGAATTATGTTGGTATTTGGAAACAGATTGACTTTTAATATGGCATATTAAACACAAAAATGTAAAGAAATAAGATATTTTCTATCCACATTCATATACTTAGTAAAAAACTGGAAAATGAAATAACAGCATGTTAAAGCTTCCTATAAATGACTGAATTATAGATGTTTCCTTAAATATAAAATTTTTGCATATTCACAAAATATTTTATGTCAATTAATAAGCATGAAGCATCTTTTGAAATATACAATTAACCCAATAAGCCTAGAGCACTAAGGTATCTAGAGGAAATATTCTTTTCCAGTGACATTTTCATTTCTTAATTTTCAAATATGAAATTATGATAGATAAGTATCATTTAATGTTATTTATTAAAAGTCAAATTCTCTAGGCTTACGTGTCAAGTTATTGCATCATTATAGCAGACAACTACAACCCTGGTAAATTAATGCTGTGCTCTTCTATAAGCTTCCTATATTAGGACAGAGAAAGAGGTGTAATTAATTTCCTAAATTCTCATGAATATGGTTATTGATGCTAAGTACAACCTGCTATCAATTTTCTGCTTAGATAAGCAGAATTTTGTTCAGTTTACTTCTCTATAGAACATTATAAATAAAGTCTATATTACAACTTTTTATTAATAGTTTATTTTGCATAAATAATTTACATATATAAAAAATAATATACATGGTGATTGTTCTTAATATTTGAATACGGAAATTAACCCAAACATTTATTACCACTATTTGCACTTCTAATACTATATAGAGTTATAATAGTTAAATATGGCATAAGACATCACATAAATGAAGAAGTCTTGTCATAATCATCCGACATGAAATTGATCTGCCAAGTTGATGATTACTTTATTCTGAGAAGCTCTGAGAGCAAAGTATTTATATTTTGTTCCATGGCTGGCATCAATATGATTAATGGCATCAATGTGATTCATTGTTTCATCAATATAATGTAAAGGAATTGATTTAGTGCATAAAAGAACAAAAGAAGCCATGCTACTTTTTAAAATCAACTATCCCCCTCAAGCAGTTCATTGTCACTGTATGCTTAGGATATAAAACAAGTATTTTGAAATCATGTTGGGCGTAACTAATTTGTCCTTATTTTATCTGAAGTAGCCTTTATGGATATACAATGTAAAGGTATGTTTTGATTAATCTTATAATGCCAAATTTTATTAATATAAGTTCACAATATACAAATAAACATTTTTAATTATATCCACATCGCATATCTAGGAACATTTCTTTTTCTCAGGATTATTACATTTTCATGAATAAAAATTATGTCCATACATATTAATATTTAAATTCAAAAGCATACATCTTTTATATTTGAAAGAAAATATAGATAATTTACCTATCATGTGTATTTAAATACATATATATATTTATATAAAATCTTAAATATACATACCAGTAACACCAACAGGACTCAGCTTGTCTTTACAAACTTGTGTGTTATGGGTGTGTGTTTGTGTGTGTGTGTGTGTGTATAACAATAAAAAGAGAAAAAAGCCATGAATCTGAGAGGAAATGAGCATATTATATTAGATGTGTTGAAGTAAAAAATGAAAGGGGGAGATGTAATTATATTTTAATTTAAAAATATAAAATAATTTTAGATTAAACAAATAAATGTACCAATTCAAAGCTTACACTCACAAACAAGAGGAAGCACATTGCATTTGTCCTTTTGGGCTTCACTCACGATGGGTTTTTCTAGCTTTATCTGCTTACCTGACAATTTTTTTTCATTTCATTTATCATAGTAACTAAATAGCATGACATTACCACATTTAATCATATATTCATCAGCTGATAAACAGGCTGTTTCCATCTCTGGCTGCTGTGAATAGAGCAGCAGTGAACAATGATGAGCAAATATCTTCATAGTCATACAGAATTATTTGGAATATACCCAAGAACGATATAACTGGATCATGTGGAGAATCTATTTTCAGTATTTGGGAACTTCTTCTCTGATATCTATAGCAACTGTACAAATTTGCACTCCCATCAGCAGCAAGTT
>LOJH01006146.1:8815-32963 GCA_001685095.1 Ellobius talpinus | reverse complement strand
TGTACTTTTCCATTGCTGATTGCCATCTATCTAGGGCATGTGCTGAAAGCAGCTGCAAGCAGGCATTTTGAGTTGGGGGTCTTAGTCTTATTTGAGTTGGAGTCTCACAGGAGAAACCGAGAGGCCTTTGAAACTAGGGCAGCACAACACTACCTTATTAAGAATGGACTTGTGCTCCAAGTTTTGGACAACAGAACCAATAGTAATTTGAATGAGTTCTTTCCAGATATAAGGCCAGGTCGTGGGACAAGATAGACTTTATTGGACACAGAAAAGTAGGGCAATTCCTTTTATTTTGTAGCTTGTGTTAGGATTCCAGCATTATACTGACCCCGTCAGCAGGCAGGATGCTCCCACCGGCATTCAGGCAAATACCTAGCCAGCCTAGGGGCCCTGCGACCATACATCATTACGTCATGCGTTGCTTGGCAGGTCTGTATGCATACACAAACTTTTCCTTTTTATTTAAGTAAGCTCTCCCTGCCCCTTTGGCCTTTACTTCCTCTTCAGTTGGCCAATATAGCCCTCCCCTCTCATCCTCACCCTTTTCTAATAAACTTCTACCTGGGTCTGTTGAGCTCTGTGGTTCATTCCTTGCTGCTACTAACAGCTTGTTTTGGGAGAGAGGGCGTGTCTAGAAACGGTTAAGCATCAAATAGCCATCCATACTGAACAAGGTCTAATACGCTATCCCTAAGGTTGGCATACTTCTGGCTTTATGATGATTATTTTTGGGATCATAAGAGCAATGCAAGCTTTTACAAGTTTATGTTAATTCACCACGGCATTAATTTAATTGCAGGGCATGATGCTGATGATATTATCATTACCAATTTGACGTCTCAAGCCCTGTTTTCCAGGCTCTTAATTGTCAAAACTGTTTTAGATCGTGTATTGCACAAGGAAGGGGACCGAATCACTCTCCATCGATTGATCCAGACAATTAAGGTTAGAACAGAGGTGGATAGCTTTAAACTAGCACTGAAGGGCTTAGCGCGCCACCGAGAATATTGCTCCTTTTGTATGAATACTTTATCTGGGGTTAACAATCTGAAGCATGGGATATTCCCTCAGCTATCAGCTATTGCCTCATAGGAGTTGTGACAGTCCGTGGAGACACCTTAGGAGAGACCTTAGCTGGTGTAACAGTAGGAGAACAATATCAGCAACTACAAGAGGCCGCAAGTGAGGCAGCAGGTGCCTGCAAGAATATGCTGAGAGCTACAGAGAAACCTTGTCTCAAAAAAACCAAAAAGAAAAAAAAAAGAATATGCTGAGAAACAAGAGATATGTCAATTGGGACTTGACCATTCTGAGGCAAAGAGCCTTTTAGATTTCCATAAGAAGAAGGTTGGTATTGGAAATCAACAAGCTGAGTTAGTTCTTGTTACAAAGCAAGAGAAACTCCAACAACTTATTGCTGCAGTTAACAATACCAACCAGAGGAATCTAATCCTCCATGACCCTCCAGTGCCTGCACCACGTCAGCCTTTTCCTCCAAATGTGTACACCAACATGCACAAGAGAGCAGAAAATAGGCATTATGGGGCATTGTCTTGAGCATATCCATAACTCCAAGGCAGAAGACAATAACCCTAACGAGCCGTCTGATCATGAGAGTTCACATGACCAGTGCCCTAAATACCATATTTTGGATGCAAGCTCAAGTAAGGAGGAAGAGAGGGGCTTCCAATCACAGAGCACGCCCCGAGTTTTCTTATCAACACTCGTTGGCCGCGTGGAAGCCCATCTAAGCGAAACCAAATGGTCAGAAGGTGCAGAGAGTTCTCAACTCAATTTACAGGAGGCTGATCAACATTTGATGAACAACCCCACTCCCGTTCGTGTTGCAACGGCTACTGCCCCTAGAACTTGGGAAAGCTAACACTCCTGGGCAAAAACTCATCCATTCCAACCCAAGAGAGCCCTTCTGCAAAGCCCGAGCTACCTGTAGAGAACTTGGCTGCTCTCCTTGTGCGGAAATCACTAACAACTCCCATCTATCCACATACAAACAATTGATAGTAACGTTTTCTCAACATTAATATAGAATGTCCCCACTTCTAGCAAAAATATTCGAATGTCTGTTCTACAATACAAACAGTTGCCCACTTAAATCTAGAGAAAATACAGAAGTGACATCTCCTAGGTTAGACAATGCCATCAAGACACATGTGGATCCATCAAGCAGAAGTTAGTCATTAAGCTTGGTCACTTATTTTCTAAGCTGACCCAACAGATTGTAGTATTAGTGAATAAAGAAGACAGTGAGTGCCCTTTGCATTGATAGTCTAGAGGAGAGAGAAATAAATACATTACAGATAAACAGCCAAGTAAGCCCTTCATTCAGTTCTCTAACTGATATGATAAGGTAATATTTTAGCCAAGATTAAGCCAGGTACCTAACCTCAGTGACCATAGAGATGGTACTTACGGCCATGGGAGAAACTGAAATTGCCAAAGGAGAATGAATGAAAAAGGCTTCCTAAGAACTTAAGGATTTGAAGTTAGAAGAAAAATGAGCGGACAGGTGAGAGACATTGTATCTTATAGCAGAAGACACAAAGGAAGACATGAAGAAAAGCGCTGCTCAGAAAGCGAGTCTGAGCTAAACCAAATTTGGTTCAAGTGAGATGCTCCAAGTGGCTGCAGCAAGAACAGTTTCTTTGATATATGGTGACTTGGAAGCCAGAACTGAAAGGAGAAAGGAGTCTACCTAACTCTCAAAGTAGCTACAACTGGGAGGACACAGAATGAGTGACAGCTGGAGGGAGGTGTGGCATTGATAGGGGTCTTTTGGCTTAAGTTTGGTGTAAAAGAAGATCCAGATCCCGGTATATATTTAAGAGCTGAAAGGAAGAAACCAGCAGTGAGAAAGAAGTTGGAGATTTGCAAAGTATACTCGAACAGGTCTCAGGACAGGGTGTCAAGAGTCTGGCCCTAGCTAGAGGAGGGACATAGAGGGCTTTGTATTTTCTTGCCAGTCTTTTCTCTGGGAGTGGAGGGGTTGGGAGCATTCAAACTCCATGAAGTGATTGTAAAAGAAGGGAGTTTCTGAGGAGGGAAAGTAGAAAAGTATAATAAACTACTGAGTAGTGATGTGGATACTACTGAGTGCGGGGGGGAGGGGGTACACAGAGCAATGCCATGGGATCCAGCTGTGTCGCATGCTCTAGTGATTCCCGCAGATGCAGGCCCAGATTTAAACAAAGCCAGGGGAGGACAAGCATGGACCAAACAGAAGGCAGACTAATATTTTTGGAGCTGTAGGAAAAATCATGGCCTCTGATCCAGGTAAAAAATGAAGATAGGAGGCTGTTGGAAAGCCTGGAGAACTCTTCCAGCAGGCACTCGGTCAACCGAACAGAAAGCTGAGACTAAAGGGGAAAGAGGCAGTGCTTAGTGCTTCCTAACAAGATTCTTACTTAGACCAGCACATTTCCAAAATCTGAATTTTGCAGGCAAACACGTTCACCACGATTCTACCCAAACAAGTAACAAAGCCCACATTTCTCCTTACATCTGGATGATGCTGTCATCGTTGAGTCTCCTTCCCTCTGTCCAATCACTATGCCCCTTCTGTTGCTTTCTAAGAAATTAGTCTAAGGTTAGGAGATACATCCCCTGTGACTAGTGCAATTCTTGTTTAGTTCTAGAATCTCAAAAGTTTGTCTCCTTAAGCATGGTGCATACATTTGATCCCAGGACTCTGGAGGCAGAGGCAGGCAGATGTCCCTGAGTTTGAGGCCAGCCTGGTCTACATAATGAGTTCCAGGCCAGCCAAGGGCCACATGGTAAGACCTTCTCTCAAAAAAAAGTTTGATTCAGTCAATGTTTAAGTAGATAAAACCATTTGTAATATGCACTTATTTATTTATCTGCACTTAATAGGTGTATAGTTAACAAACAAAAACCCCAAAAGCTTACAATAGCAGATAGCATTCTAATGTGTCCCCTATTCCCACTCACCAAAATCAAACTGCTGCTTTTTGGCATTTTCTCTCCGTGTTAGATATAGCATAGTTATGACTATCTCCAATAAGACTCCAGGAACTATTGGAGAGGGCCAGTTCACCCTTAACTAGAGATTTCCAGCCACTCCTTCTAGGATACCCTCCCAACCTGGGCAATTCTGTCCCAGCTGCATGCAGTCTCTGGCGGTGCTGGCGTATTTGGAAGGTAGAAGGTTATCTGGAGGCAGACTCCATCTGTGCAGCCATGGAGACGTTGTCATTCAAGTTGGGCTGAGCCTCTCTGGTGATGTAGCTGTTTGAGAGGTACCATCTGCACTCAGGGAAATAACCTTTCATACTCTGCTGTAGCTGAGCCTAGACTCATGAGTTATGCTTGAGTGTCTTCTCCATGTTCTACCACTGATGTGCTACCTGGGCTAATAGATGTTTGTACACACACACACACACACACACACACACACACACACACACGCATGCAGGCACGCGCGCCAGGAAATGCTAACCCAACACCAAACTCATTGTTTGTATTTTCTCTCCATGTGGGATTCCTTCAGCTAAAAGAAGCAAAAGGCTACCTAGTCCTGTGTGATATAGCCACTTCTTCCTCCATGTTCTTTTCCGCTGGTATTTTTGATTTTTTTTCTTTTGTTTGAGACAGAATTCCACTATGTAGCCCTAACTAGCCTAGAACTCACTAGGTAGACCAGGTTGGCATCAGCTTGCAGTAATCCTTCTGCTCCTGCCTACCAAATGCTAGGATTGCCAGCATGTGCCACCACACCCCGCCCTTCTATGCTTTTGCCTGTTTTATCTGATAGTCCCTACAGCCCTCCCCACGCCACCTTCTACAGAAGTTCTACATTTTCATAACCTGGCATTTCTTCTATCCTTTCCAACCTTCAAGATGTGTTCCAAAGAATATTTCTTAGTGTCTACTTTATTAAGTACTTTGTTATTAATCTGGATTCTTAAATAACACAGATCCCCAAGTTAACTATAAACAAGCATCACTGGAGTGTGAGTGTCTTCAAGACGAGGAGCATGTCTTATCTAGCTTTATATCAGGAGCTTTGAGCCACCACTGGGGACATCGTTCCCGCACACTGAAGACTAGCTCAACAAACATCACTCTATGGCGTGGTCCTCTGTTCCTTAAACACAGAAGAACCTCTGCTCAGAATATCAGCACACCAGGTTATCAATGTCAAGCCTACACAGAGATGTCAGTACAGGATGTGAGGCCAGGAGCTCCAGGCTGATGAGTTTTGGCACCACCGCTCAGGGTTGTGACACTGTCATCAGAGTATCTGCAACCGGCCCGCTATGGCAGGGCCCTTCTGCTGCATCCTCCTCCAGGAGTGTGCCAGACTAAAGCACAGGAATTACGATCAGTAGGAAGGAAACTTGCTCTCAGCAAGTCTGAGACTGACCTCTTCAAAGCACCTGTCACACTGTTTGTGGCTCTGCGACTTACACATGCAGATACACACTCATTTCCTTTCTGCCGACTATATAAATGAGTGATCTATTTGGACACTAGGATTCAGGATGGGAGGGGACATTTCCCCTCCTCTCTTGCTCAGTACTCACGCAGGGAGGAAACTGTGGGGTTTTAATAGGTTGACGAGCTCTTGGGCACTCCAAGTGTCTTCCATTTTAGCAATAAGCCACACATTTACATTACAGAAAGAATAAAAATGGTTAATTACAGGGAGCTGCTAAATCACTTTTATGTTTTTAATAATTTTCATATGTTTTTTGTGTAGCAGTCATTGTCCTTAAACTTAATACCCAGTTTTTCCTGGGGTAGTGGTCTGTGCTATTACCTTTTCCATAGGAATAACACTATTATCATACAGCAGAAAGAGCACTGGACTGGGAGTCAAGAGAGCTAGGTTCTATCTTCAGCTCTAATTTGAGACTTGAGAGCATCTCCTCAGTTCTATCAGCTCCAAAATTGGAACTCCAAATTATGCAATTTCCAAGTCATCTCCCAGAACAATCATAATTTATGTAGTTCTGAGAAGCAACTGAGTCCAGTGGTCATCTTCTGCCTAGAGTTGTCAGGTACAAGGAGACTACGCAGGGAGTGGACTGCCACATGTCACATGTATGCTAAGGTCACAGGGTGTCAGACACATGTAGCATATGTGTCATAGCACCACACACCAGGCAGGAACACAAAGAGGGAGAGCGTGTCTCATAGCACACAAGAATTCTAAGAAACCGGAGCTATAAACCAGAGGCATAATGACTTCTCGTGCAGTTTTGCACAAGGATTGTCCTTATTCAAAGCTGAAAACCGCCTGTAAGCAAGCACTTCAGACTTCCTAAGCTATCTGGCATATGATCAGAGAAAAGTGTCATAGCTCAGCAAGGAGGAAGGGGAAAAGGGGGAAGTTGTCCACTACACCTTTTAGAAATGCTAGCAACCCTCCGACCAGGATGGATTTGAATATGGTAAAGTTCTGCCTCCATATTCACTTAATGATCATGCTAAGTCCCACCCCCAAACTACTGTGGATCCATAGAGCAGTTCAGAATCTTTCTGCCTGTACTATCATCTTTCCCAGACTGAAGAGAGAACCATAGCGCTCTCACATCTACACAAACCATCCGTGGCTTTTTAGCAAGACTGCCCAAGTCTCTGAGCTGGTTGATGCAAAACCGAAAGAAATAGGGATGCATGGATGGTTTGTCTTCTGGGCCAATCACAAATGACCAGTCTTGTTTTCCTCCACCAGCCTTCTGTCACCCAGAAACCATTTCAGGAGAGTGCTGGTGAGGGAACCTTGCTTAGACTGAGCCCTTTGTCAGGGACTTTTGAAGGGTTGAGCCGGATGAGGGCAATGCTGAAAGCCCAAGAGGACGGGGAGTCACCATCTTATAGGTGACTTTTCTTTTCTAAGGCTTTTTTCCCTCAGGAGAAAGCCTGTGCCTTCTCAATTGTCATTCCACTCCCCACTTCCATGCCTACCAAGCCCAGCTCTTCTCTTCTTCAGTCCTATGGTTTCCCTAGACCTATTTTGCATCTTGCTACAGCTTCTTCTCTGAAGGAGAAGCCTTCTTCAGCTCTCATGTTCCAGGGGTGGCTTCCCACCAGGGAGGCCTGACTCAGCCAGCTCTCCTCTTGCGGAAAGTCTACCTCAAAGAGTCCTACCCTACTTCACTTGAGACATACATCACGGCAAGGAATGGCAACGTGCCCTGGGACGGCTGCCGCCACAGCCTGAGTGTCTACCTCCAGTTCATAGACTGAGGCAGTCCCTGAAAGCACAAGACCCAAGTCTCTCCCAAAGACATGCTCTTTGTGAAGGTACCCTCCCCTCCCATCACCTCCAGCCCAGTCCCTAGAGCCTTCTCTTCACTAAGGGGGACTGTTCCAATGGTGTTAAGAAGCAGCTCATGCCACTGGCACAAGAAAAATCTCACAGGCTAGGGAATCAGACTAACCCAGGTTTAACTCCCAGTTTTGCCATTCACTGTTTAGGGGACTCCTTGGCAAACTGCTGAACCTGGCTTACTTAACATGTGCGTAAAATAGAGACACCAATACCTACGCAAAATTGTTGTGAGGATTAAACAAAACTACAGGACAGTCACTGCCCAGCGCTCAGGGGGCACCTGGTCCAAAGCCACTGCTCTGGTTTTAACTCTTGCTTCTCTTGCACCACAGAAATGCAGGAAGTATCGCACCAGGCATGTCCCACTTAGGATGGCTGAGGCATTGCTGCCTGAGGCCGACTGCATAGTCAGACAAGTTCCGTCCTGACTGTGTTCATTTGGGCATTAAGGTGTCCTGAGTTAATCCAATGGACCATATGCTTCCTCACAGCAACACAGCAGTGGACCTACTAACTGCCACCTCCATCTCCTCACCTCACGCCTGACTCAAGCCTAGGGTTTGCAAGAAGCTGACTGCCAAGTTTGCCGAGGGTTTTTAGACAGTATGGTTGTGATGCAAATCGTGGGTCCTGAAATAAAAGCTCTTCCTGGTAAGCTCTCCTGACTGGGTCTCTGCTCTGTCAATCTCATTTCCACGGAGACCATCCATTTGCATGTGTGGGTCTGAAGTGACTGATCTCAAGACTGCAGAGCAGGAACTGGCTCAGTCTACAAGGCCAATTTGTTCAGTGTTTCAATCGTACGTCTCAAATCCTGCAATTGCTTATCCATCCTAGGAAATGGCTCATCAAGTCAGCCAAAAATGATGAGCCCTGCTATACCTTGGGCCCTTTGTCACCTTATGCATAGGCAAAAAACTCAATATATGACCCACACAGAAGACAACCATGGCTTCATTTGAAAAATCCCAAAGAGCCCCAAAAATCTCCCCTGCCCCCTGTTATTGGCTCTTTCCTTCTCTTCTAAAACCTCCTCCGTGTCTAAGAGACTACAGTGCATTTAAAACTGAAAACACAGCCAGCAAATTATACAATAGGATTAGTTGTCTAATTTCCTTAGCATGAAAGCCAGGCACCTTTTTACAATCATCACCACACTGCAGTAGAAATCCAGAGAATATTTAGTCCTGAAAGACTATGTGTTCCTCTGTGCATTCCTAGAATACTACTTACTAAAGTTTCTGCAACTCAAGTAAAAATTTACACATTACTAACTTCCAACCCCAGCCAGGACGAGAAGGAATTCTGCCTGGAGTTGCTAGCAAAAACAAAAACACAAGCCCTCAGAGCATGCTCTTGAGGTACTTCTTAGGTTCCAGACATCCGTTCCAAAGTGTCTGGCATTGTCCTGATTTGGAATGTCCTGATCCAAGTTGTGTATCCCCCTCCGACTCGCCTGTCCTAGCTTTTGTTGTTTCTAAAGGCTGTCAGCAAGCGATTTGAATTAAAGAGAGTAGGCGCCACCATTCATACAGAAACCGGTTACCATCCCTAGCCACCACCCCGACTCATCCCGCCTGAAGCTGTGATACTCTGTCCTCTGTGATGTTTCCGTGCAATGCTGCTTCCAAGATTGTGAAGATTCTTTTGCTCTTTCCCCCCACCCTCTCCCACCCCCGCCAAAACCTCTTCTCCCTTTCCTGTCTACTGAGTAACCCCAAAGGGGTTGATAATTACATAATCTTAATTTAAGGATTAAAGATGAAATAACTGTTTCCTTTCTCTAACTCTAATTTTCTAGAGAGAATTTTAAACATCAACTTTTGAGTACCTGAAAAAAGCAAATGAGACAGACACAGAAGGCTATAATTTCTAGTATTTTTAGTTTGGAAATGCACTTTTCTTTTAACACTAATGAAAAAAAAGGCCTGCTTTTTCATTAAAGGGAGGGGGAGACAGCCTTTACCATCTGCAACAAATGAAATTTACACTGGACTAAACAAACAGCTGAAGTTTAGAAGTAAAATAATTTTGCTACTCTTTAAATATTTTGAGAATCTACAACCACACTTATTTCCCTAGAGTGTGCATGGCATGGGTGAGACATTCTGCACATCTATCTTTGCACAATATAGACTATTTGTCCCTTCAAATGAAAATCTGCAGAAGATAAAACGCTCCCCGCTTGTTCTCACGCCAACGAAATGTCCTGAGAGCTGTTTGCTAATAACGAAATCCACGTTCAACTTATCTTTTTTTAATCAAGAAGCAGATATTTAAAAGAATACATTCTCTTATCAGAAGTTAGACAAGACCAACAACTAAGACCTAATCAAATGAGTATATTTCAAAGAATTTTGTTCTCTTCAATAGTTGCATGAGGCTTTTGGTTTCTTTTTTTCCAGGAAAATGTGCAAATAGCATGGTTACCTGGATCTGCTGGTCACTTCTAGTTTTTGGACTCTTGAAGATGGTGAGTTTTGCTAATGATGAGCAGCCGTTTAAAAACCCGATAGCTTTTCTGGCAGCCACTCTTTGTGTGCCATCTTTTATAAAGGTGCTTCTTGTTGCTAAGAGATCAGTTGCTTAGAGACCAAATCATTAAAAAAAATATATATGTCAGGGGCCAACATAAATTATAACCAAATTGTGTCATTTCAGCTTGGCCTCTGGATGTTTGGCTTTGTAATAGATCTCAGAGTACCAAGAGAAGCCAATTACTGATCACAAAGAAAAAAAACTGACCACGAGGAGGGGAAAAGATCTGTGCGTACTCTCTGTGAACAGTGAGTGGTGCCACAGGCTCCTTTTGATGGGGTTACACTATCCAAGGACTAAAAAAACTTTTGCTCTTCACGAGATCCTAGTCAGGTTGTCTAAAGGCACGGTTTAAAGCACACAGGTGCAGGCGTGCACACGAGTATACATACACCCACGCCTGTCAGCGCAAACTTCAGCGCAGTTTTGAAAATGGACATGTGTGGGAATTGTCAACTACTTTAGTGCTTTTCAAAAGAAAATTAAGAGAAATTCTACACTTAGGAAAATATAAGTTGGATCTTAGCTTTTAGCCAGGTGTTTTTATGCTGTTCTGCTTCAGGTCCAGGAATACACACACACACACACACACACACACACACACACATACATACATACACGCATACATACGTATGTATGTATATATGTATATCTGTGTGTGTATGTGTGTGTGTATAAGAGAAGTGAAGGCTAGCCTTAAATGTAAAAGACCCTACCTTGTGTTTACTTCCTTGTATTCAGATATAGGTTAGCTAAAGGGCAGAAACAAATATAGTTCATTAAGTTGTTAAGGTTTGGCTTTGAGGGTCTCAGTCAACATTTCTTCATACTGACTTTGCCCAAAAGCCTGCCCCTCTCAAGTTAACTCTTAGCTAAATGTAACACACACGCACATCTGGGTAATACTTACATCTTAGCAATAATGCTGATCAATGAGAACCTTATTCTTTTAACATACAGATGTTACTGCTTCAAGCTCCTAAAACAGGTGGGACTGGAGGTATTTAGGACAAAATAAGCCTTCACTGTTTAGCTGAATAATGCAACCCTCTCCCAAATCTCTTCTACTTCCATTCTTAAAGGTCTCTTTCACCCTCATGTCATAGGTGGGAATAACATAAGCACATAAGACATCAAAGTCTTAGAATTGAAATCAAGGTAAGAGATAAACCTGTGATTGGTGGCTCTTTAATCCCAGTGCTTGGGATGCAGAGACAAGTGGATTTCTATGAGTTCGAGGCCAACATAGTCTAGAAAGCATCTCAATGCCAGCCAGAGCTACACAGTGAGACCCTGTCTCAAAAAAGAAAAAAAGGGGGGGAGGTAAGAGATGAGAAAAATACCCTACCTCTTGAGTTTGTTTTCTGTTTTTATTTCCCTCTTGACTCCAGCAAGCTTACCGTTACAGACCTTTATGCCCTGAGCTTAACCAGTCTACTGTAAGAGTAATAGCGTACTGTAGGAGGGACAGAGAGCTGAGGCTAAAGAATGTGGGGGGGGGTGAAGAGGTCCTGTTCTTAGCTCAGCCAGTGTAATGGCCATTGTTGATCCACAAAGTAAAGGAAAAGCATACAATGGATTCCAATTTGTTTATACAGAAACATCCCCATAAAGAATCACCCCTGTAAAAATGTGACACACTTAACACCCAGCAAAAACTTAAAAGAGGAAAAGAAAATGCTAACTTCTACCAACCCGCACTATAAATGGACCCAACATCTTGAGTGTCGTAGAATGAACGCAGGTGTGCCAACCAAACAGATGTTCCCTTGTGAGTATGTGCTTTCTCTTCTAGTCTTGTCTCTGCTGCCACCACTTTTAAAGAGGCATGGAAGCAAACTGGGAGAACAGAGATAGGAGGGACAAAGGCAAGAGAATAAAGTATCTAGAAAAGGTTATGGAAGAAATTGAGAGAGCAAGAAGAGCAGCAGAGAAAAATACTTGGGAGCTTGACCGGGAGCTTGACCGTATGTTCCTTGAAGGTGGAAATCATCTTCGCCTTCTCTCTTGCTCCAACTGCAAGCACTTTGCTGAGGATTTTGCATTAGAATGCAACTACACGTTACTGTAAAGTCAACCAAGAAAAAGGGAGAGGGGAAGACTCCAAGAAACTGCAACCACTTTTTAACTCTAGACTCTCCGTGAGTCAGTCCCCCATTAGAAGTCTCTACAGAGACATCAGTGTTTTGGACCTAAGTGTGTGCCCACCCTTCTTGACCGTCCATTCTGATTTCTCTCTATTTTGGCTCTTCCCCTATCCCATGGCCATTCACTTAGAAACCTCAACTTCTATTTCTAGAACCTTCCTTTGGCCATTTCCTGCCCATCAAGAGGTAACTAAGGCACCATCCTGGATTCAAGACATTGGCAGGCCAAAGATTCTCCTCTGCCCCATGTAAGTGGGCAAATGTGATTAAGAACCCATCCAGTTGCTAGTACTTGAGATTACTAAAGGAAATAAGCTTGACAAATGCCCCAAACTTGAAGCTTCACAGCAAATATTTTACTACCCATGTAACTTCATACTAAGAAGTATGATCCATTGTCATTTCAATTATCGTTGCATGGCAGGCCACTTATTCCTGGGTACCTGGACCAGAGTCCCCAAACACCAAGCACACCACTGCTGGCAATCTGCCCAGCCCCTGTAAGCTCCTTCTCCCAATCTCAAGAATGGGGTATGGGGTAGCTACTCTATCCCTCATAGGAGCCTGGAACAGTGAGCACCTGTCTCCAGGTGAAACAGATAGTACACGCAGTGGCATCAAGCACCAAGGCATCCTCTATAGAGATGCCAGGCAGTAAAGAAGCCACCAAGCATTCCCTGATGCCACTCTCAACTAAACACAAAGACCCTGGTGCTATTACCTATTCCTCAATTGCCAGTAGTCCCCACCCCACCCCCAACACCAAAGTCTTATTTCTTAGCTGCAACCCAGCAGACACCATTTCTAGGAAGGATCAGACACCCCTCATTAGCTACCAGGAAGGACCCTTTGTGCCCAGGGAAGGTTCCAATGTAGTGAACTCTTCCTGTTTATCCAGGAAGTGGGTCCCAGAAGAGCCAGAACAGCTTCAAGAGAAATACAATCATCTAGTTAAGGTTGAAGAATGTTTCAAATGTTTAGGGTACCCCCTTAAAGGCTCTAGAGGAGTTAATAGAAGCAGAGTCCCTGCCAATATAAGGCTGCTTGTCTTAAGCAATTTCATCTTCTCAAATGCCTTCTCTGGACAGAAATTACTCTTAGAAGCCAAAGACCGAGGGAAGAAAGGAAAAGAGAGCCTGCCCTGGAGCAGTTCTGCCTAACCCAAAAGTGACCACTCAAGTAGGGGAAGCAAAGCACTACAGACTCCTCTTGAACTCTAGGCCTAGAGGTCAGGAAGAAACAAGGGTCAACTCTCCCTGGGGAGGGCAGCTCCTGCCAACTAAAGGTCCCTTAGCAAGCTTCTGCCTGTGCTAATTGCCTTTTGGGGCTCTGCAAAATCTTTGTCAAAGTCCCCAGGAATCTCTAGTATGATAATTCTTGAGAGAAAGTGCCTGGGGTTCATGAGAGGACTCAAGACCTTTGGTTAGTGCTACCTTCTCTGATCTCAGCCATCTGTCAAAGACCACACAGGCCATCCTCTTCCTGGCCCTGTTTACCCCAGTCTACTCAGCAAAGGCCGCTTTATCCCCTTGATTCCCGCCCAGATTCTTCACAAGTGTGCCCAGCACTTGTGCAAAATTTACAACAAGGATATGTTAGATGACATCCCGTGGACTTTTGAGCCCGATGAACTCCTCAGAAGAGTTGACCTGAAACCAGGACCCACCTCCCCTTTTTTCACCTCTTGTCTTCCGTCATAGAAGAAATTGCCCCAAACTTGAGCCTACTAGCAGTCTGGGAGCAGGCCAGCCATTTGATGGTGCCACAGCCACCCTGTCAGGAAACTATCAGAGATACCGTCCTACATGTAGAAGACTGTATTAGAGGAAGCCGACCGCCTTGAGCTCCAGAAATCATCACACCCGCCCAACTTTTCTAGTTAGATACTAGACATTCGAGGTAGGACATCTCTTGTGCTGCAATTTGTGTAATAACCAATATAACAAAGGATCAAAGTTTAATAAGCACCCAGCTTCAAATTTCATCACTTTTCTTGAAGAAAGAGCCATGCTGCTCTTCTCGGGGATCATTTGGCTCGGGATGACCTTCTTCACAGCTGGTAATTTACACCCAGTTACTAACTGACAATTCTCAATTGTACTTATATGCAAGTCTTGCTTAGAGGAAAAAAACACAAAACATGAGGCAGGAAATCAGAAGGACTCTGACGTCATTGCGAGGGAAGAACTTGCCAGTGATCTGGCCCCACGAGACACATGTGTGCAATATCAATCCTAAGAATATTCGGCCGAAACCAATTGACTCTGGTATCCTATAATCCTCAAGAGAAAAACATGAGGTAATTACTAATCATGACACAATTATAAGCCAACAATGACCGTTTTGTTAAAGTCCATCAACTAAAACAGGTAAAACTCCCACTTATCCACCAAAGCTGCCTTCTCTTCTTTCCTGGCCTCTGCAGCCCCCTTCCGGTCCTTCCTCCTCCGCTCTCTACCCATGTCCCTCAGTCATGACTCATCTATAGATCAGCAACACTCCCCAAGCCCTGCCTCCACACTCAGGCAGGCACGCACTCTCCCCTCCTCCATAAACCTGGTACAGGCACACATCTTAAATGAAGTGAGCAGAAACAAAGGCCAAATAGCAGCAAATCTAACTGCTCCATCTTTGGACACTTGATTTTCTTGTGTTTTATTTGGGTCTTGGTTTTCTCTTTGGAAGACCGATTCCTCTGTGACTCAGTCTCTAGCCAGCAGGGTACAAAATACTTCCACATGGTATATGGCGTGCATTTCAAAACCACACGTATCCTGACCAGGCGTGTCCAAACACCGTATTTTAAGAACACTGTCCTTAGAAGAAAGAAAAGAATCCTCTTCAAGAAAAGCAACCTGTGAGTGCCTGCTTCAGACAGCACTTTCCCTGCCTGACACCAAGCCTGGGACTCCCCACTTTTCATTCTTCAGAGAGAGCACACAACACACTACTGGCATAAAAGTCCCACAGAAGGCAATGAAAGGACCCATGCACAGGAGTGACTTGGTTTAACTCTAGGCAAGACCGTTCACCTGGGACATTATGAGAACGGGAGTTTCAGCAGGTTCTGGATCCTTGCCCCAGAGGCCTCTGGGGGACACAGAAGGCTCTGCTACCCCAGGCTTACAAAGCTGATTCCTGCAGAAAGAGCCTTTTATTTCTCCCATCTGACATTCTCATCCCTGGGGTAGCACCAATGAGAACAGAACCAGCTGGAGGGGTTTGCCACCATGTGTTCTACCCATACCCATACATCACTCAACCACAGGCATGGGCTCCAGAACTAATTGGAATCCTCTGGGAGGGGGGGAGGTGGATATGATCAAAATACATTATATACATGTATGAAAATGTCATAATGAAACCTATCTGTAGAGTCAATATACACTAATAAAAAATAATAGGCAAAGCCAAGTCCTTTGGAAATTAACTAGGAAACTGACCACAATTTCCCACTGTACTCCTTAATATCCTGTTCTTCCCAGACCCCTGGGCCAATGTCCGAGCAGAATAATAAAAGAGAAAATAATCACATTCCAACTAGGAGACAAGGTGGCTGCAGAAGGCCACCAGGCTAACATCATCATCCCCAAGAGGCAGCACTGGCACCAGGGAGTCCATGGTGCACACAGACCCATTCTCTGGCAGACTGGAGCTAGTCTACTCAGAAGTGGCTGGCTGGGAGCCGGAGGTTGAGCTTGCTTCAACTCAAGGTGTCGCCAAGCCAGGCCCTGAAAGATTCTACAGGTGCTACCCTAGAGGCTGCTAAGAGCCCTCTCCTGGGGATCTTTGAGTCACTGCAGTTGAACTTGGTGCTTCTTCTGCTCTGGGCAGAGCAGTTGTTAACTGTGCTCTCTGTACCCTACCCATGTCCTAGGGCCTAACTGCTCTGTCCAGCTCTGCTCTGAGCAGCCTCTGCCTGCTCTCAAATGTCCTCCCTCCTTCCCTCTCCCCTTCCCATTTGTCCAACAAAACCCACAAATTGATGATTAACCGACTCATGGTTTTCTCCTGGCTAAGACTATAAAATGTAGCCCAAGTCATCCCTTTCCTCAGTGCTGGGCCAGTGCAGCTCCACACATATGTACACTCCTACTTCTTTCAGTGTTAAGAGGAATGGGAGGCAACTTCTATGTGTGTTGAATATGGTGCATATGTAATAAAGTTGGGTTGCTGTTACAGAGTTAGGGTTTTAGCTCATTGAATTCACTGGAAAATGCAAGTCTCTAACAACCAGGCATGTTGAATTGCCTGGGTCTATCCTTCCTGTGGTTTTTTGTTGTTGTTGTTTTTTTTTAAATCATGTTTAACATCTCAAATGCCTCATTAGATATTATACAAAATTCCAAAGATCATTTTTCAAACAACTATTTCCCAGCAATGTCAGCTCAATGGGAGACAACCAAAGCCTGTGTAAGTCTTGGTGGTTGAGTTGAGGGTTGAAATGTTGGGAAGTTCAACGTCTCCATGGAAGAATAGAGTAATGGGCAGTGCCAGAAAGTGAAAAATATAAGGAATCCAAAGCTGTCTATGTTCAACTATGAGCTGAACTGATATCTTAAGGCCCTGATGTCTCTCGCTCTTCCCCCTAACCCCCAGAAAAATAAAAAATCTATGGCCCTCTCAGGAGTAAGGACCATGTCTCGCTCATCTTCCTACCCTGCCATGCCGATGGTAGCAGTCAGTAGCTCTGCCTTGCCTGACGCTCCTTGGATGCTAACAGCTGAGCTGTCTTCATGTTCAGTCCTGTTACTTTCCCAGACCACTCGTGTTTGAAACAGCAGTTCTTACTCAAGCTCCAAAGCTCTGCCCTCTATCCAAAGTGGGGGTCCTACACCCTGCCCATCCCTGTGGCACGAGTTGAAGCCTTGATCCCTAGAGCCAACCACTAGTGCTCAGTAGTTGCTACTGAGTCACAGGTTTTCCACAGTTCCACTTGCTTACAACAGACCCCTGTTGAACTCTGGAATCTCCCACCCAAGGAATTCATCCGCAAGGTTGGTTCATCAGAGTCCGTTGCTCATGCCAGATAGTTAGTACTCCGGCTTTGCCCTTTCCCTTTCTACAGAGAACACTCTCTCGTCTGACCCTGGCTCTTTTCCTAACACACTCTTCCCTCTTTTCTGGAAGAAATGCCTTGATTTGAACCCCTGGCCAATATCTGGCTCCCAGCTAAACAGTCACCTTCGTCTTTGCCCTGGAGCTAAGATCTGTTTTGCTCCTGGGATGGCACAGCCTCCCAGAGCTCACCCATTTCTCTACTTACTAGTAACACAAAATGAGATTGCTGTGCCCTTTGCCCTCCCAGCTGCCCCGACACTCAGCATCCAGTCCATTTCAACAAGAAGCTCTAACGTCCAGGCCTCCTTGTCAACTCTCAACATAATTACAAAGGATCTGCGAAAAGCAGTAAGCCCAGCGCACAAACGCACACATAACTTCCTTTTTGCACCGCCAAGAGAAACAGAAGGAAACCGCACGCGCACGCGCGTGCGTGCTTGTGTGCGTGCATGCGTGTGTGTATGTGTGTTGAGGCAGGGGGTTGTTCTGAAATGGAGTTATTGCTAAAGAACTAGAAGTTTTGTTTAATTGCATTCTCTGTAAGAGAGTGGGAGATACACGTTTCTAACGACGAGAAACGCTTAATTGTCTGGGACGCGTCCTACTTTCTATGGAATTCCATTCTTTTTTGATAAAGACAATTTACATTTCAAATACCCTGTGCGACACTACACAAGGTTCCAGCAACATTTTTAAAGAATTCTTTGTCAAAAAGTCATAAATTTAGGGAGAGTCCCTTAATGAGAGGTTGGCTGACTGTGTGGCCATTGCCTGTGCCGCGTCTGGGACAAATCTGGGCACAGAACAGACTTCCCGGAGCCATTGCACCTGCCTGCTGCCCTGAGACCCGTGTTCCAAGGGTGTGCTCTCCTCAATAGAGACACCACCTCAGATCCACTTGTCGTCACTCCTTGTTCTTCCCAAGGAAGTGTGCGAATAGCCATGCTGTCGAGGGTCCAGTGAGACTTTCTACAGTGCTTTCCATGGGAAGGACTTTGCGCATAGGGCTCTTGGCTCCCCCTTCTCTTCCTACCCTTCAGGCATCCTGGGCATCCTTTCTTCATCCCTTAACAGGAAAAGTCCTTTAGTCTTTTTTATCTCTTCTTGTAAATAGGAGACAGAACTGTTCAACTCTCTATCGGTATTTACAAAAGAAACACTTGACATTTCACCCTGAGGTGGGGGCAGGGGATATAGAAGATTGTGTGGAAAGGACTGGGGACAGGGATGGGATATTCTTCCAACTCCATGCTATACACAATGTTTCTGCCACCCATTCCAGCAGAGGCTGGCAAGAATGGAGCTTGAACACCCGTGCTATTCCTCCTCTCCCAGGCTCCTGCCCATCACTGAGTGTCAGCCCACTTCTGACCTAGGGGAGGGCAGGCATGATGCTGAGACAGGTCCCAGACACCCAGGAGCTCACATACGCTCAATCTCCCCGTTTCTATTTACATTAGGTTCCTGCTCAATTTCCCGGGAACCACATCCAAATGAGGTGGTATTTCTCTTCCTAAAGTGCCTGGCACATAGTAAGCACTCAGTAAATGTTAACTATTAAATAAGGATAAATCCAGAGTGTGGTCATGGCTGGTGCATTGCTAATAGTAGACACAAGACTTAACTAGGTATAAGCAGCCGAATTCATACATGTAGAATAGACCCCTGCACTTAATACTTCCAAACTACAAGGAGTTTCAGCTCTTTAAAATGGAAAAGAAGAATGCCTTTTAGCCTGAAGATTACTGGTTACTGGAACTCCTTGCTGTTTCTAATCTCCTGAAGAATCTAAGGGTCTACCAAAAACTGGCTAATCCACCTGGGACAAAAGCCTAGCTGAGGTGTTCATTAACATATCAAAGAGGACCTGGTCTCCAGGTTCTCCCAGCATCCCTCAGTCTCCGCCACTTCCAGGGTCCTGCTGGCTGGCACATCCCACCCCCTACCCTGAATTCTCCAACTGGGCTTTCCTCTCTCTGGTTCCTCTGGCTTCTATATAACTCAGCCATTTTGGCTATGCCAGTCTCTTGGCCCAGGCTGCCCACTTTTGGTCGGTGGCCTCAGTACATGTGAGGGAAATCTTGCCCCTGCATTCTTGGCCAAATTTTCTATCTGTTCAGGTGGGATGGCTTTTGCGAAACTGCTAAAGAAACCTGGGCTAGTGGGTACTCTGCCTATACATTTATGTCGGGAGAAAGGACAAACCAATATCCTTCTACATGGTTTGAAATCAGCTTCTCACCAAGAGATACCATTTCCTCTCACTGGGGCCTGATCCCCAAGACTCTAGCTATCATGGTTTTCTGCCCTGGATGGAAAGAAACATATCCAGGAGAGCTCAGGCTGAGCCCTCTATGGGCAAAGATGTAGTGGTCTTGGGTAGAAAAGATCGGCCTTGGAGGGAAGCGATGGATCAGAGAAGGAGCTAAGAATTTCACTGAGTTGTGGGAACAAGCCTTGGGGGTCCCATCCCCAGAGCAAAGCGTCACTATTTGTACAATATCTACACAAATGGTTTTAAATGTTGCATTCGTCTGAGCTAAAAGCCCTACTCGAATGAACCAGGCTGCAAGAGGTTAAATCACGTGAAAATGCATGCTATTAAAGGCAACTACATTCAGTTAAGAACCACTTGTGTAGGATATGTCTCAAATAGTGTTGCCATTTGCGGGGGGGGGGAAGTGATTTAATCCCTTGATGCCAAAGAATGCCTGAGACATTGTATAATGCAACTGGAATAATTGCGTTTCTTGTTCATTGCAAAGATCTCAAGCTGAATGCTCAACATTCTTCAACAGCTGAGTGGGTTTGGAGTGAATTAACAAGGCTCTTTAAAAAAAAGTAATACTGAGGAGGTAGACCGCAACTATTAGAACGGGATTTTGTGGAGCTCTCATGCATGCTTTTTACTCCAAGAAGCACTGTGCATTATTCTTCGTTGATACTGCTGGGGTGATTCAGAAAGGCAAGTAAAAAGTTAGCCAAAAGTCTTCTATACGAGTGCACAGACTCACCACACCCCAGCCACACACCCTAAGTCTCCTCAGGATCTGCCTTTGCCTCCAGCCTTTCAAAGCTGTCCTGTGGGGTTCCTGCCAATTGGCCTCACTTTGCTGTAAAACACCTCAGTGTTCATGAGCTTGTGAACTCTCGAACAGGAGGGGGCAGAGGGTCTTTATTGGTTCTTTATTATCATCCCAGCTCCTCTGCACAGACAATGGTTAGATTCTGGAGCCCAGGAGATCTCCGGAGGCACTAATTACGATGCAGAAAGCTAGAGTCAGCTAAGAGAAAGGGAAAAAACAAGTCCAAACTCAGGAAGATGCTTGCTACCTCCTCAACCCATCTCTTCTGGGAGGGCGAAGTACAAGTCAAGAGGGTGCCCTTCTTATCCCTGCCTGGCTTCTTTGCCAGAGCTGGCTGAATCCCATCGCAACGCTTTGACAGCAATAATTGGGGAGTGGCGAGAAGAGCGAGAAAGAGAGGCGTGACACACAGTCGAACCTAGCTCAACCCAGAAAGAAGGTGCAAGAATGTTACAAGGAGCAGAGTGCGCTGTTTTCAAAAGAGCGCAGTAAGGTGGAGGACAACGGACAGCCAAGAAGGGGCTCCTGAGCTTGGAGAAGTTGAGATTTTCATTGTTTCTTGTGGGATGGGACAGGGAGGCAAGGACTTGGGGGCGGGGCCTAAGGCCGCACAGTTCCAAAGCAGGCCCCTAAATGTAAACTAGGAGGCCTCTAGTTCAGACTGCGGCTGGGCTAGAATCCAAGAGTTGCAGTTCTGTTCTTAAGAAAGAACCTTCTGGGCTGGTGTTACAGTAGAAGAAGCCTTGACAGAAAGAAAGATTTGAGAAGTGTGGGGAAAGGGGGTTCTTCGGAGACTGGAGGCAAATCGAAAAGAAAGGATGGAGACCACACACACCAACCTCCTCTTCCCCCTGGGCTCCAGGGACTAGCCCACTCCAAGTCAGTAGAGGGACATGGTTGTGACAAGAACTGAAGACTTTATGCTCGCTTCTCCACAAGTGCAAATTATCAAGCTAACAAGCAATGACGCCGGCCCTCATCAGATGGCAGTGTCACTTCCAAAAGTGACCGCCCCACGAGACCTCAGGGTTAGTTCGCCAATGGTAAACTAGCCACTAGCATGGACGGTGAGGGCTTTTTCATAGGACTAAATTGAGTGCGGAGGTTGTCTTTTAAGCTAAGGTTGCACCTTTTTACTTTTTTTTTCTAAATAGTTAAAATGTTTTTTGGCCATGAACACAAGCCAGAGGTTACAGCTTTCCCACTTATCTTTGTCTAGAATTGGAATCTGGTATTCCTAGTAGTCTCAGCACCACCACGTTTATATTCCTGCTTTGAAAATTATTTCAGAGCCATAACTAAGAAGCTAGTTTTTAACTCGTTTCCAAAATCTCATATTTTTGGATTTTTTTAATCAAGTTAATACATACGAAGAAAAATATTTCTGATTAGGTGGCCCGGGGTTAGATTTTTACAGCTTCATCCCAGTATATCAGTTGGATTGTGACCTGTCTTTTATGAGACGCAAGTCAAAGATGATCTAAAAGGACCAAGTAGTAGAAGACGTTCTGGAGGCGCCGGTAAACAGATCTGTGCTGGGACTTGGGCGCATCTTGCCAGCAAGCCCAGACCTTCCCAGCAAAAAAGTAACCATAAGCATTTACCTTATCCACATTATCTAAGGCCTTTCCAAAGGGAACAGATTCACCCAAGACCTCACAACCAGCTGACGTCGGGGCCAAGAGAGGGGGACCAGGTCTCCAACACCCTTCCAGTGTCCTCATGGCCTCAGTTGAGGATTAAACACACCAGCCTCTTCAAAAGCAGACAGGCCTAGTGCCAAAGTGGTGTCCTTCCACACAGGATGGAGTGGGGGGTGGACATGAATGCCCGGGGGCGGGGAAGGGGGAGAATGACTGTCAGGGGCAGCAGATCCCCCTGGGGTAGCGTGCACTTTCTCTTTGGTTGGCTGCCTCTGCCACCCAATGCCCTTGTGACTGTGTAATAGCTGCTGCTGTCACCTCTCAGCTCTTTGGAAGAGCTGCTTCTTTCTAAGGGTCAATTCCAAGACCCAAGCTCTTAGAGACCACTTCATTTCTTTACAATTGCAGCAAGGCTTTCCTGCAATGCACCCCCCACAGGCTCTGCCCCTCAGGCATTGCATCTACTCTACCTTCCTGTTTGATACCCCCCCAAGTAGCTTCTTATCACCAGCCAATCTACCTGATGTGTTCTCCAATATGGACACTCAGATTCTCCTCATAGTCTTTTGAGACGGAAAGACCAGGAATTACAAGTCTACCTGCAGGGCGCTTCATGACCTCGCATGGTAACCAAAGAAAGACAATGGACAGGGTGCCATGATGGCGTTGGATGAGGGAAGGATCTGGACCACTCTAAAGAGTGGGAGAAGACTGGGGAAAGTGTCCCAGAGAAAACGTTTGAGCTGTGTCTTGGGGGCATTAAGTTAGAGGGGCAGAGAAGAACCTCCACACCCAGCTCTCCACCCCTTGCCACAGAATCCACCCTGGGAGCAAAGCAGGAAGGACCCAGCAACTGAAGCACAGAACTGTGTAGAAGGAACATGGTAGGCTCCCTCCTTGCTGGTTCAGGATAGACCCCAAGTTGATAGTATAGAGTTATCTATCCACTGATACAAACTGAGATTTCATGTCAGCGTCTCATTTAAGTTACCTGTCTTCGTCTTAAGTCTGTAGTTATGTGAGGGTCTTGCCATGGAAGAAAAATACAAAGTACAGCTTATTATACCCATGCTTTAACTGTTCCAAGAACAAGTTCAATGAATTCAAGTGCTATCTCACCAGCATTTGAAACATGATGCCATGGCCACTCTGGCAGCTATAGCATATTTAATCATAGATCATGAACCTATGCTATCAAGAGTGTTCTAAAATCAAATGACAGATTTTCACTGTCTTGGTCTAAAACATGTTCATGTGGGAATCAGGAAGACCTGGCTCACCTCCAATTGCTAAGTATACCACCCCTGAGCTGCCATCTGCTTTACTTTCTAGTCTGTAGAATGGAAGCAGTTGCCTAGGGCGGGGAGAAATGGATAGATGGTTTCTAAGGGACGTTTCCAGCTCTGCTATTTCCAGGACTAAACTCAGGAATTCTTTTGCTGAGCAGAGGCCCAGAACATTCCCTTCATGCCTATCCATCATGGTTATCATTGTGTTTGAGACACTGGCTCCCCTTTCTCTCGGGAACTCTTAGTATTGGTAACACGTTGACTCAGAAATTGCTCTACTGCTAATAATCGCGGCCCTGTCCCACTTCAGCTGGGAGCTTGAGGAGCTAGCTAGCAGGGCCAGACAAAATGAGAGAAGAGCAGCTAGGCCCAGGGACAAAGAATCATCTCAGGGTAAGGGACTGACTGCTTCGCTTCAAATCAGAAAACTAAGCCTGAGCTGACAACTGTTGGCTTAAGCTTACTGCATAGCTGTGGAAAGGACGTAAGCCGGTGGTGGGGGCGGGGGTGTCAGACCCCATCTACCAACTCTGCAGAGGTTTACTAAAGTCAGCAAAGGCCCTTTTATGTCTTCCTCAAATCTCTATCTCAGAGACCTTCAGAGCGAGGAGTTTTGGCCTCAGGCAGGGCCCTTCCTTCTTTCCAAAGCCCTATCTACTGTCTATTGTTGATGGCTCTTCTGTCTGAAGGGGGACTGGGCTTCTTGCCACCACCACCAGGCTTCCGTTTGGTCTCTGGTTTACATGGCTTTCTACTAAGCAAATAAACACTCATTCCCACCTCTAGAAAGACAAAGGCAGTCCATTCAGTGGAGTTGCTGCCCAGCTGACAACTGCCTTAGCCTTCTTACTGTGTGGCCAGGCACGTGCTGACCCCAAAGGTGAAAGGCTCTGTCACCCTTCTCATCCCGCAGTTGGCCAGTTGCTACCAAGGATCATCCAAGAATTCTGACATTTGTCTTTCCTCCCCTACTCCTGCCTCCACAGCTCCTAGTGACCCTTAGGATGGAGCTGATTGCAGCACGGCTTTTCACCAGGTCAGCTGGAGGGAGGAAAAGATGACTGTG
>LOJH01006145.1:12259-34391 GCA_001685095.1 Ellobius talpinus | reverse complement strand
GAGAGAGAGAGAGAGAGAGAGAGAAAGAGATACAGACTCCACGTGCTTCAGTGGATGAGACAGTGTGCTCAGGGAACAGACAAAAGATGCCAGCCCACTGGTCTGTACACCTTTAAGGTTTACAAACCCCACCCCCAGTCACCGACCTGTGTTTCTTACCAGCCCACTGGTCTGTACACCTTTAAGGTTTACAATACCCCACCCCCAGTCACCRACCTGTGTTTCTTACCAGCCCACTGGTCTGTACACCTTTAAGGTTTACAATACCCCACCCCCAGTCACTGACCTGTGTTTCTTACCAGTTAAATTTTTTAAATACAAAATTGAAGTAATTTTTATTTCCCCTGGTGTCTCTCAGCTTCTGTGAAATAGAGCTATCCCCAGGAAATAAGATAGAAAATAGCATCATTTATAATTACTGAGGGCCATATACATGCACTTGAAGTGCTAAGTACTTCAGATCTAAGATTAATTATATTAGTCATGGTCATCTAAGGGAACAGAACTTATATAAGTATATTCAAAGGGCATTTATTAGCCTGGCTTACATAAAGGCTGTGATATGAGTATCCAATAATGACTCTCCTGACTAAAAGGCCAAGAATGTGGAAATTGTTCAGTCCAGGACTGACTGGTGTCTCAGCAGTCCCAGTCTGGTGCTGGAGTCTCAGGGAAGTCCTAAAGCACTGCCTGAATTTCAGCCTACATTGGAATCCCGTAGAGGTAGGCTACAGCACTAATGGAGGAAGGACTCCGGAACGGGACAGACAGACTTGCCAGCGAGAGTGAGCACACGCAAAACTTCCTTCTTCCAAGTTTTTATATGCATGCTGCCACCAGAAGGCATGGTCCAAGTTCAGGATGAGTTTTTCACCTCAAGCGATACAACCAAGAAAATCTGTCACAGGTGTATCTAGGTCTCCAGATGGTTGGGTGTTAGTTGATCCCAGATGTAGTCAAATGACAACCAAGATTAGCCATCAGAAGTCAACTCCTTGTCAGCTTGACTCACAATCACATGTTCTTATACCTTGCTTAATTTCTAAATGAAAACAATAACCAAGTCATATGTCTATCCAATATGATATAACTATTCATGTACAACCACAAATGCATTATAGATTTTAGAATAGGTGGCAATGTCCCTTGAGGAACATTCTTTTTGCTATATCATAAATATGAAAACCACTGATAATTGTCTCAATTGATGTTATTACATGATAAAGAAATTGAAAAAAGCACAAACATTGCTAAATGTATGTCTATAAATGCACAAACACGTTCTTGAAAAAACATGACAGAGCCTAGGCCCTTCGCCATCCTGTCTGGATTGAGCTTTTGTAATTCCCCATTGGCATTTATCACAGGCAATAGTATATATAGCCCATATATGACATGGGATGCCCTAAAGAATCTTGCATTCTTACATGCAGACATTCTTACATGGGATGCCCAGGGGGGTCTGAGCAGCTCCAGCTTGCCTTGGTTCCAACACTTGTTGCCATGGTTGCCATGTTCCTGGCACCGCTGCAGCATCCCCCTTGGCCCCACAACCTCTAGTAAACAATTTTGGGAATTCGGGCATCATTCTATATACTACTTCCTGCTGTTTATTGGGCGTAGTTTCTTTGGGGGTATTCACGGTGACCTCTGGGGGGTCTTGGTGCATCAAACCATGTTAGCCTGGAATGGATCCACAGGTTCTCATCCTCTGTGGAAACAAAGGCAGAACCTCTTTTCCAAAGCAACATATCCTTATACCTAAATCTGGAAGTCATGATACCTTTAGAACATATATGCTGGTAACTTAGCTCCTTTACAGTCAAAAAAATCAAAGAAAACACAATAATATACATAATCCAGACTCTGTGCACATTCCATCTTTACATGACTTATTATTTCTTTACTCCTTTTAATCTGACTGTCTCTACTCTGACTCTTTAAAGACTTACTCTTTCTCTTCCATTCTTCCTTTTAATCTGACTATCTATAATCTTGTCTCTTTAAAAACTTACTCTTTTTCTTCCGTTCTTTTTGAGGCCTTCAATTCACCCTCCTGCCTCCTCTGTATTACTTCTTTCCTACTGGCCTGCTTTCCAGAGGACGTCCCTCAGAGAGAGTCTCTAGTTCCTGATCTCCATGGTGCCTCCTACTGTGCCACCTGCACCACCCGGAACCACTATCAAGCAAGAGTCAGGGGATAAAAACACACAAACAAAGACACAAAGACAGATACCCATCTTCAATCCACCCTCACCATCTCAAGGTTGATCTCTCAGTGAATCCCTGGTTCCTGATCTCACTGAGGGCCTCCACTTGTACAATCCACACTACTAAGTGTTCTACAGCCCTATAGTGCCTGTACTACCTGTACTACGATCCCATAGCGCCTGTCCTACAAGATGGTTCACGAGTCTCGGGCAAGGACCTGGAGATTGACACACAGAGAGACACACAAAAAAAGAGACATGGATCAACCTTGAATTCCCAAAGAATGCCCCCTTTATCGTGTTCCAGGGAAGCTTATATAGGGATCCTTAACTAATAGCCATGCCCTAATCAAACCCACCAGAAACCACTCCCCTGCCATCAGGAACTCCTGAGGGTCTCGTGCTCAGAGCAGCTGCAAACACAGGAAAACAAATTGTTTACAGGGAATTCAATGTCTGGGGGTCCACAGCCCCCAACAATGAGTACTCCTCCATCTGGAACCAAAACTTTTATACTAGCAGAACTTAAGGATATGGGAACAGGGAGCTAAAATTTTTCTAATGTGTCACTAAGGATGATAGAGATTAGAACCATTTCCATTTCCAATCCTAGATTCCTGTACCCATGAATCTTGACTATGAGAGAAATCATATCATATACTGGATGCTGATTCAAAACATCTTCTGGATGTGGTACTTACATAGTACCTTCTGGAGAGCCCTGCTCCAGCCCTCCTGGCTACTGCCACCTACTTAGCATTGTACTTGTGACTTCAGGAGGCCATTACATCACTCTGTGGGGCCAGTTGCTTTAGGATGGTGAGGAACATGGAAAGACCAGTGGGATCCATAACTCTTCTGGCTGTGAAGCAAGGCTCATGTCTGGCAAGCTCTTTCATTTAAGTTACCCTGTTTCTCTTTATCTACCTTTTCCCTCCATGCTTTTTACTCTCTGTATATCTTACTTTCCCTGCTTCTCATGTCTGCTGGCTGGAGGTCTGCCTGGCTTCTAGCCCCAGGGTGTCTCCCTCATTCTCTCATTCCTCCCTTTCTTCTTCCTCTAAAGTCTAGATTTCTCCTCCTATTTATTCTCTCTGCCCGCCAGTCCCACCTATCCTTTTTATGCCTGGCTATTGGTTCTTAGCTCTTTATTAGACCAATCAGGTGCCTTAGACAAGCAAGGTGAAACAGCAACACATCTTTACATAATTAAACAAATGCAACAAAAAACAAAAGTAACACACCTTTACACAGTTAAAGTAATATTCTTCAGCATAAACAAATGCAACATGTCTTTGCCTAGTTAATATTCTACAACATCTGATTATAGGTCTAGAGTCTGTTGACTGCATCAGTATTGTCTTGCCTGGCATCTACCTCAAAGAAACTTACCCAGGGTTGGGGAGACAAAGAGGGATTAATTCCTTCAGGCAAAGGCAGAGTGGGCAATATTTCAGAAGAAGGGGCTATCCTCTGCTAAGGGTGGAGAGACAACTTCCTCAGGTGAGATAAACCTTTTAGAACCCAAGGATTCAAAGTCCTTAGTCTCTCAGTAGGGTCCCCCCAAAGTACACATCTACATCCCAAATTACAGGATCCCATTTCTTACCAATCACTTTCCTCACTTTAACCACCAACACCCTCAGAGGCTAAGATTTGAATTTTTACAGCCAACTTTAGAATGAGGACTTTGGTTTTTCTGCAACCTGAACGCGTTGGCTTCTGAAGACACACTTAGAAACCCTAGACTGTGCATGCCCATCTGGATCCAGACAATTACATCATCAAGTCCTTTTCCTTTGTCTTGGTATCCTGAGCTGATAGGAGCTGGTTAATTTCAACACAGAGCTCATTTTTGCCATTTGTCAGTTTACAGAGAACTGTTAGAAGCAGCCAAGCAGCATCATTATTTTCATGTTTCTTCCAGGTAGCATGGAGAACAATGAAAGCCCATGGTTGGAAATATGTACGGGCTTGCTGTGGGAAAACATGGGCTTTCTGAGTTCTCCATGCTACCAGGACAGGAACCATGTTGGCAAATCGCAAAGTCTGTTCTAGACACTTAACCTTCATTCTCAAAATCCTGCTTCTCTTGAACTCTCCTACTCCCACAGTCTGTACCAGTCAGAGTTCTCTAAGGGAACAGAATTCAAAATGAAAATATGTAGATATATTAAAAGGGGATTGGTTAGCATGGCTTACATACAAGTTGTGGTCTGAGTAGTCCAACAAGGGCTGTCTCCTGACAGAAAGGCCAAGGATGTGGTCATTGTTCAGTCCAGGAGACTGGATCTCAGTCTCAATCTCAGTCTGATGCTGGAGTCCCAGGGAGGTCCTGGAGAGCTGCCGGTTTGCAGTCTACATTAGAATCCTGAAATTGATCCTAACACGCAGAGCAGAATGACTCATAACAGGGTAGATGAACTTGTCAAGGAGAGTGAAGACAAACAGGCCAGGAAAAAAAAAACCTTCCCTCTTCCAGGTCTTTTTATATAGGGTGCCACCAGTAGGGATAGCCTAGATTCAGGGTGGGTCTTCTCACCTCAAACAGTCCAACCAAGAAAATCCTCCATGAGTGTGCCCAGATGCTTGGGTTGAGTCTACATGTGGTCAAGTGACAATAAGGATTCGACATCACGTTTCCTGATGTTTTCGGAGATGACTTAAGATTATTAAAACTATATTTAGCCCCCTCAGCTACAAGAGCTCAGAAAAGTCAAGTAACTTTGCCAGGATTGCACAGCTAACAAGTGGCAGAACTAAGATTCACACACCATTATCTGATTATGATTGTTTCTGGGTTGTTTTCTTGTAGTCTGTTCAGAGAGTTGCAGAACACCTGCTAGAGCAGTGGTTCTCAACCTTCCTAGCGCTGCAACTCGTTAATACAGTTCCTCATGTTGTGGTGAACACCCCCAACATAAAATTATTTTGTTGCTACTTCATAACTGTAATTTTGCTACTTTTATGAGTTGTAATGTAAATCTCTGATATGCAGGATATCTGTGATTCCCCCCAAAGGGGTCACAACCCACAGGTTGAGAAAGGCTGTGCTGTAGATAGTGTAGAGAATGAATCGTTCACCCAAAGGGAATGGCAAGTCAGTATATTTCTAAATACATCTGACTGTGTGCCATTGCCATTCCTGGCTTTTAGAGTCCCTAGGGGTCCCTTCAGAAGCTGAGGAAAAGTCATTTCCAGAATCCTAAAGCAACTGAGACCTTGAGACCCAGAAGGAAACATGTCCTTGGCTTACCAAGGCAGCAGGACAGAGGCAAGGCGCATGATCTTCAAAGCAAGTACACTGCTGGAGGAAAATGCACTAAAGGTTTACGGTATTTCCTTCTTACTTTTGTACATGTAACTTAAACCAAGCAATTGTGGTGACAAAAGGAGAGTGTGTGGTGAGTCACTAACACACGCACAAACACATTCTCACGCACCCAAACGATGCGTACATGACTGTGGCTTAGATGGACTTTTTGTCATAGCAGGTAACAGGCCATTTAACAAGGGGAATGTGACACAGGAAAAAGTAAGGCTTACTGATTCCGGTGACCTTCAGGGACAGGGAGTAAATGTAAATTTCCTGTCACCAAACTCCCATGATGGGTAAGTGGAAAGTAGTCTTTCTCCGTTGACAGAATGGACAGTAAATCTTCAACTTGTCACTGTGGTTTAACTGTTGGGCACATTGGAAACCTGTGGAATTTCTGCATGTAGTTTGAGTGTGTGAATGAATAAAACCCTCCACTAAATCCACCTGAGGATGCTATCTAGTCTTTCTAAAAGCTTTCTCTATAAAATTTTGCCATTGCTGTTTTAGGGCCCTCATTACTATGAGTTTTGTAAGTGGAAATTCTCTCTACTGCTTTGTGCTTCAATTGTTCCAAATTACAAAATAAATATGGACAAAACTTTCCTTGGTCTCCATACTTGGATTGTGACTGATCATAGAAACCAGCGTGTTGTTAGAACATGCAGCCAAGGTATATGTTGAGTCTCAGCCAGTCACAGAAGTCAATTCGAATGTTGTTACTCCTGAGTATACATTCTCTCTACTCTTAACACATTTTGGCAGTTCCATCTTTGCAAAATGACAAGGCAAACTCTAGGATGATGGGTCCTTCACGGAACCAGACAGCATTGTTGCACAGCCTATTTTCAATTTTGTGTTGGTTTTCCCGTCATCTGTTTTGACCCGAATACATTTTTAATGGGAACATCACACGCTAAGGTAGTCATTGTGGGCAGTTTTCCTGAGTGTAGAAAGGGCCCGAACCCAGACTCTCACTGCAGTCTGAGAGCAGCCGCTCATCAACATTTTCCCATAACATCTGGCACTGAGGGTAGTTTTTAATTTTCTTGGAATTACAGGGCTTAGTTTTTGTTGTGTTCATCTTAGGAGTAACTTGCAGCACATATAGGAAGTCTTTGATATTGGACACACTCATTCATGGACCAAGCTTGACAATCTTTCCTTTTATCAGTTATCAGCAGGACTCCTGTATGTCGGCATTTCCTGACTCAGGCCTGATACCATCTCCAATTCATGGTTACGCTAACCTGGCTTGTACACACTGGGTAATCGATTCTGCCTTCTACAATCGCTGAGTCACAACACTGCAGTCAGAAACTTTTTTTCTTTACCGCATAACGGAAATAGACAAACCATTTCGGCATCTCTACCTAAAACTGCCTCTCCGTGTGAGCTGAATGTAGGTCAGGAGAGACAGGTTGTGCTTGAGATGTGCCACAGTTTCGTTTCAGGGCGCTGTGTCTCCTGCTTGCTAGATTAATCCTGAGTGTCTCTGAAAGGAGCTCCTTTCCTTCTGCTGTTTTAACAAAAAATTGCCAATAAAATATTGTGAGCTGAACATTTGAACAGCATATGTAAAACTCCTTAAACACCACATACCATTTGACCTGAAGGCTAAACTTGAGCTCATTGGCAGAAGGAAGAACCCAGGCACAAAGCTGAATAGACTTATTCAAGGAGGAGTTATAAACCCAAAGCCAGTGGTCCCCAAAGGATCATAGCCTCAAAATCATCTAGAATAGTGATTCTCAACCTGTGAATTGTGACCTCTGTAAGAGGGGAGTGACCTTTTCACATGGGTCACCTGATACCGTAGAGGGGCCATCAGAAAGCACAGATGTTTACGATTCGTAACTAGCAAAATTATAGTTATAGCAATGAAAATAATTTTATAGTTGGGAGTCAGCACATGAGGGTCACAGACTTAGGAAGGGTGAGAAACACTCCTCTAGATTATACACACAGAATCTTGGGCCCATCTCTGGGCTGGTTCATAGGATTACCATGGATGTCCTTCTGGAAGTCCATTGGTGGCCACTGTGACTTATTGTATTTTCTAGATGGATTTCACCCAAGAAAGAAAACTAAGGCATTTCTTTGTATATGCCAAGGGGTGTGTGGTGTAATAAACATTACAGCTGCTGCTTATTTCCTGGAGTTGATGTTTTCCATCAGGCAAATGACACAGGATGGACAGAACACGCAGGGGAGCACCTACACTGCTTCTCTGGGAGGATAGAAAGGATGGTTTACACGGTTTGCTGATGTGGGCAGTCTCAAACTATTGATGCTTTAGCAACTATCACAGATTTACGGAGACTTAACAATGGGTCTGTAGCTCGCTCAACCCTACTATCAGACATAGAATATATGGTAAAATTTCACAGTGTAATCTGAGCATTTCATTGTTTAACTTGATGTGCATCCCTCCAATAACACTATACCTATTGGCATCAGGACCTCAAAGGTAGTGTAGTGTCCCCCTAAGTCCTTATTTCTCACTGTTTCCAAGGAAATGCTCTTACAGAGTCTGGGGTATCATAAAATGAATTAGACTAGTGAATGAGCCCTTGGCAGAAAGAAAATGCCACCTCGAGGGCCACTGCTTGTTTTCACCTGCTGTGCCAGAGCTCTTGGGACTGGGAAGCTGCCCCTTGCTTGGGGGCACCAGAGTAGAAAGAAATACGAAATGGGACTAAGGAAACTTGACTCTGAAAGTGAGAGTGGCGGGTGGGTTTTTCTGTGCTTACACTCAACATAGGAAAAAGGTTGTCTCTAGCCTTGGTCAAGGTCAGTGCTGCCTCGAAAGCTCATCAGCGTGAAGCTGAAGCACCCACTGCCTGCTTTTCACTGCATGGTCATCTGGAGGGGTGAGCTAGGAGGCACCACGGGCAGAGCCCTGATGTCCAATGGCTGGGACTGTGATGTTCCCTGCAAATACTTTTGGGAAACAGAATGGCTATATTACAGCAGCCTGACAAACACTAGGTCCTAAATATACCTTCAGACTACGGCCCAGCACATGTAAAAGCATGTTAAACATATTCCCAGATCCAATATGAACGCTTCTATGATCAGCCACCATTTAGACTGTTTGTTCCTTTGGTAAACATTCAGAAAGATCAATACCTTTTGAGACTATGCTGTCTATTCCAATTACACACAACCACAGCAAACGTGCACAGTAGAAGGCCAGCCGTAACACTGCCCTATAGGACAGCTGACTTTGTGTGTTAACTTGCTTCCATTCTGGTTGAGTCCATCTATTTCATAATTCCCTGCCCACATTCTCTTGTTTTCTTGACTCAAAACAGGAAGATATTTTACCTTCCAAGAAAACAAAGAGAAAAGTTAACTCCCAAATGAATCAACCAGAAGTAGCTGATTCATAGTAGATATTACATTTGAGCACAAACGCTTCAGAGAAGGGGGTGTAGGTGGAGTTCAAGTAAGAAGATCTAGACATAACTCACTAGCCAATGGGCTCTTGGACCAAGTCATTAAACTTGTTTTATCTATAAAGTGAA
The DNA here is from genome assembly GCA_001685095.1 of Ellobius talpinus. Classification (NCBI taxonomy): domain Eukaryota; kingdom Metazoa; phylum Chordata; class Mammalia; order Rodentia; family Cricetidae; genus Ellobius; species Ellobius talpinus. The sequence continues at coordinate 25,335 of LOJH01006145.1, read as the reverse complement.
CATGATTCTGCTTAAATTACATAACTTTTCCTAACAATATACCAACATATTTATTAGGTTCTTAATCATTCCTCAAATGTTCTTAACTTGGAATTCAGATTCCATAGGGAACCAGAGGTAAGATGCACATATATGTACTTGTACTGGGTTCTCAACAAGAGAAGCACGGAGAGTGTCAGCTCCTGGAGTGAATGTGGGGCTGGGAGTGGGGCAGGGGGAGGAGTGTGAGCTTTGGGGGAAAAACCCTACACAGTGAGTTAAATGTTCACTCCTAAGTATGGCTCAGGAAATGCCAATTTAGACAAAAATGCCAAGTCACCAAGGCATAATACCTATTTGGCTATCCTGAACCTATAACACATACAGTTCAACAAACTCAGACTCAGTCCAGACATCGTACCACGTATCTAGTCCAAGGCAAAGGCCAGGGTGAGTCTATGAGTTCCAGGCCAGCCAAGACTACATAGAGAGACCCTGTCTCAGGGGTGGAGGGAGATCATACTAACAACAAATAAAGGCAGGATTCACTGAGTGTTTCTGAAGACAGTGGAAAGCACAGCTCCACACAAGGGCTCACGATGTGAATAGCAAATTATTTAGTCTAGCCTCAAACTGCAAAAAATCTAAAGTTTGCCAGAAGGTGAATAAATTAGAAAAAACATGCACACCAAAACATGAATGTTCTCAAGAATACAAGAGAAGACCAGACTAACATTTTTCTGGACCCAAGATTCATGGCCACCTGCCATGGAACAGACTTGACAAAAGGAAAATCAGGACACACAGGTTAGAAATACATCTTGATGGCTGCACTGTTTTCAGGTGTATTTACCTGTCCAAACTCTACAAGACATAGCAGTATCAGTTTATTAAAGTAGACCTAAATGAAATCAATTGAAAATGAATTCCCATCCACGGCCCCTTCTCAGTACTAGGAAACTTCATGGCCTCTTATTAAGACTACACAGTCAATTCAAATGTGTGCCCTTCAAGCACCTACTCTAGTGCTGAAGCAATGATGACTCCAAAACTTCTCTCCCTGGGGCTGCAGAACAAGCTTTTAAGATCGAGGGAGCTAGTGATATACTGCAGATCCAAAGCATCACAGAGTAGTGCTAGGCCTGTGAGAACAGTCCCTGACCTGATAGCTCATAGACTGAGGCCAGATAGCCTGATTCACTGTAATGGGTGTAACCAAATATTAGTCTGTACTGGCTACACATCCGCTCCCAGCCACTGGGAACCTTCCTAACCAACAAAATGAATCAACCTTTGAGGAAGAAAATAAACACCTTTGAGCTTCCAGCGACAGTGAGTTTCAAACTAAGAGCCCACAAGCCTCAAGAGACCACCTGCACAGATATAATCTGTGCACTGAAAGCCAAGTTGTACCAGATTCGAAGTCCTTATTCCTTCTGTATTTAGTGGCTCAGGAAATTTTCATGATCAGTTCTTTCAGAAGTCAGTGGAATGGAGGCAAATATTCACATGCTTATAGTTCTTCACAGTTTTATAGCATAAGATCGCTGACAATTTAGTGTAAACCACTCATCTACAAAGTAGTTTTCATCAAACCAAGCACAACTTTTTTTCTAATCCACGGGCATTGATAATTCTGAATATTTTATCTACACTACTCTATTGTCAACTTTGCCACTGTGACAAAAAGGAGAAAACACTGGTTTTGACTCAGTTACAGCCCGTGGTAGGCTGGCTCCTCTGCTTTGGACCCACAGCAAGACAGCATTACGGAAGTGCAGGCGTGATGGAGCCAAGAACTCACCTCACAGCAGCCAGGAAGCACAGGCTATGAAAGCCAGCAGCTGGGTGTCAGAACACGGTCAAAGAACAACACAAGATGAACAATGCCCAGGGCTGAACTGTGAGAGGAGCTCCAGGAGAAGGGCCTTTTACCTCAGGCGCATTTTGTGGCCAGGTTTGTTCTTGGATGTGTTTCATGCCACCTGTGTTAAACATTTGCATTTGATTTATAAGATGTGTTTATTCTTGTTGGATGTCGGAACATAGCTTTAGGACCCAATCTGGTACAGGGATATGCTGGGTGCTGGCCCCAGTGTACCCTGGATCTGGGTATGGCCTCTGCCTTGCTTGGTGCTTCCCAGATATAACCTATAGTGCGTGCCAGGCAAGTCTGTTTAAGTTGTTCTATTCTGGGAAAGGGCTGTTCATATTTAGTATGTGCTTTCTGGTGTTTATTTACATGTTTCTCTGAACTCAAACAACCTTCCTTGGACCATTGCTTTGTTAGTTACATCCATGTATACAAGAAAACGAAGCTGACATTGTCTGCAGTATTAGACTGTAGTCAGCCTCATTCTACAAGGTCTTCAAATCCCAGGCCTCCCACCCAGATCTGCACAGGCCGGCAAAGGCTGATGCCTGGGACAAAATACACCCTTCAAAGGCGAAGCCCAGTGAGCTGACTCTTCAACTGGGCCCGACCTGCTGGAGTCTTCATTATCTCCCAACAGTGCTACCAAATGGGCTCTGAACTTCCAAATGCATCATTTGGGGGATGTAACTGCAAGATGGCACATACCTGTAATTTCAACATTAAGGAAGCTTACACAGGAGGATTGTAAGTTTGAGGCCAGCCTTAGAAACTAGAGAGATCCTCCCTTGATAAGCAAACGAAGAAAACAAAAGATCCAAACTATAACATGTAGCTTACACATACTATTTTAGAGATTTGTATAACATGTTTATAAAGCCTATTCTTATTAGAAACTTAAATCTATAATGATTTGGAAACAACTGTTAAATGTCCTAGAAGTAAAAAGCAGAATCACAAAGTTGATGAGAAATTGTTTTTAATGAATATGCTTTTAAAATCCTGTATTTGTGCAAAAAAAAATACTGCAGACTGCCCCACTGCATTTGACAGCTGCAAACCTAGTGTAATCTTTGGTTAACCAATTCTAGGAGAATGCTTCTATAAGGCATTTATGCCACATGATAACCTTTTGGAGAAGCCAAGCACAATTAATTTTCAATTTTAATTGTCTACAAAGTTTTAATTCTCCATCACACAAATAATTCCTCAAAATCTAGACATTATTCAAATGTATGTCAGTTATTGTACAAATAGAATACACAAAAGGATCAAAAATATACATATTTTCTCAGCAAATTTTGTTACATAAATAAGAAAAATATATACAGCCAGATTTTCAAAGTACAATTCTCCTAACACTGCGTACAGAAGGTGCTAATAAACACGCTGAAGTAAAAGTCAAAAGGATGGCAGATTCCTTTCATGACATCTACAGCTATAAAAATGCTAAAACCATTCTGAGAGGGAATATAATTTGGGAGATCTTAATTTTGACTTAATTGTATCCCTTTACAATATTCTCTGGACAGGTGATATTCACACTTCAACCAGGAACCCCCGACACCTGACATAAAAGGCAGAAATGTGAGAAAAACTGCATAATCCATGTCTTCATATTTGGATAAACAGGAAAGAATTCTCAAAGAGTTAAATTTAGATACACCTGCATTAAAATTTTCTGGGTAAGATGAGCTACTTAAAAATCAAATAATGTAAGTTGGAAGTAGCAGAAGGAAATAAAACACTCTGAAAATCCTAACACAGTGAGCAAGAAGGAAAGATGATGCTGATACATCTCCAGATAAGAAGAGCAGGTTTATGTTTTGCCCCAGAAATTCTCCTTTCTTTTCTGAGCTCGCGCTAGAGTCTGAAAAGCCCGGAGACTGGAAGCGGCAGAGCGGGCAGAGATCTCAGACAGCCTGTCTGCATCTGTAACGAGAGAATCCCAGGATTACATTCCCGGTGGAAATCGCCACAGAACAATAATGTACTAGTAACAGAAAATCAAAACTATTGCATCAATAGCAACATTGGATCTATCAAAAAACAAGGGAACTGGTAAATGGAGAGTTTAACTCATCAGAGTTCACGGCGGCTTCCTAAGGTGATCAGAGGTCAAACATGCCGATGTGACCAGAAACCTTTTCACATCCTTGAAATCCTATAATGTCATTAGCTAGACACAGCTTACGATTTAGTATTATTGGGAAAGAACTCATCCTGAGATGTCTTATCCTATTTTCAAAAGAATGGCTATTCGTAGTGAAAAGACTTTCAACTAAGAAAGCAAACTGCTGGGGCCGGAAGATGGCTTGGAGGCTATGAGCACACACTGCTTTTCCAGAGGTCCTGAGTTCAATCCCTAGCACCCACATCAGGCGGATCACGACCACATGCAGCTCCAATTCCAAGGGTCTGCCATGCCTCTGGCCTTAAGGGTACCTGTATGTGAATGCTCATGCTCACATACATTATCAAGAACAATAAAAATAAGTCTTATTTAAATGCTATATTTTAACATGGCATTATGTCACTTTTTGAAAGTCTCACTAAATGTAGAAAAAAAATTATTTGGCAATAAGCTACCACCTCTAGGCACTGAAATCCCACATTCTGAGTGAGCAAATCCATCACGTTTACAAATACTGTTCTTCATCAACAAGACAAAAGGCAGAACTAGATCAAAAATACAACTTGTGCTCACTGAATAAGGAGTTGCAAACTTGCTAAAAGAGAAAAAAAAACTTCTAATATACTTAGCTGCCAGTGTAAAGAGCATTAAGTTCAAATTTACTTCCCAACTCAAAGTTAATACCTTCAGGAACTTATTGGCACTTAGGGCTCAGGACGGAACAACAGTCATTGTGAACATTCACCTCAAGATTCCAAACTCCTCCTTCCTTTATTAAAATCAAAAAATTTGATAGGATGAAAAAGGAGGAGTATACAGGAGGAAAGGGGTCTATTTTTATTAATTACACATATTTTGGGAGGAAAATGATAAGAATATGTAGGCATTTGAAAAAAATATGGATTAACATTGGGCCAAATTTCTGAGATAGACAGATGGAAGCAGGCAGAGCCATGGCCTCTGTTGAGGGGAGGCACACATTTGCTGGGGAGAGACTCCTCAGCACACAGCCCCACATGACTCCTGTGTAAGCTGGGAACAATTCCATCCCTATCATAAATAAGGTCTCAAAGACCTAATATAAAAATATCTACAGGAGTCCTCTGTGGTCTGTGCAGTGCCAGCCAAATATGAGATCATATACTACAAACCGCCTTACAAAAAAGCTGGTGTTGATCTTAAGTATTAAAATACCTTCGTCATTAAAGGCTTCATGTGAAGGTAACTGCAAACTGTTCATCCTTGGCTTTCCCACTTAAAAGAAAAAAAGGCAGAAGACATTACTCTTTAGCCACCAGACATCACATATTAACGCAACTGTTTCAAAATTTGTCCCCTCCAAAATTCATGGTGAAACTGAATTGCTGCTGAGATAGTATTAGGAGACCTTAGAAGGTGTGACCTAAGGCAGTACCAGGGACGGTCTGTCCTTCCTTCTCTCACCTTTCTGCCAGGAGATGATGGAGAGGGAGACCTTCACTAGATGCTGCCCCTCTCTATCATGCACTTCCCAGCTTCTTCAGCAGTGAGTCTCAACCTTCTTAACACTGTGGCCCTTAATACAGTTCCTCATGTCACACTGACCCCAACCATAAAATCATTTTGTTGCTACTTTGTAACTATAATTTTGCTGTTAGGAATTATGATATAAATATCTGATATGCAGGATATCTAATATGTGACACCCGTGAAAAGGTCATATGACTCCACAGGGGTCATGACCCACAGGTTGAAAACCACTGCTATAGAGCCATACTTATCAATTAATTTTGTATATTGATAGAAACTACTACATCAAAGGGCCAATAAGTAATTTTAATGTGTTTAGCAAGTACATAAACTGTGAATAAGCTCCTAAAATTCTTCGCTATGATAATATTGGTGTAACTTCAAAGAAACATAGAAGGCCTCTAGTAAGAGATGAAAAATTCAATATAGACATTTAGAGAGAGAGCAGAAGCCCACAGAAAAAAGAAAATGAAAGACAAGGAAACAACAACCACATTAAGAGATTGGTAAGAGTCGGAGGAGGCCAGTACATAATTTAAGTCTTAAGTGGGCAGAGTAGAGAAACTAAGAAGCAGAGACCATGTGTCTGTCTGCTTGTCTGTCCATCACCAATGATGTGGGGTTTGGGATGAGGGACACACAGAACTCTGACAACCTTGTTATGCAACAGCTAGATCACAAATGTCTTTACACTTGCACAGCTGGATTACCATGTCTCCCAAGAGTGGACTAAAGATTTGTCTAAGGGGTCATCGGTGCAGTGCTGCTGTGGCCAGATGCCCTAGAGCCAGAGAACAGGAACAGCAGAGAGGCAGAGCAGCGAAGAACTGACCAGGCTGAAAGGTCTACAGGGGGCCACCCACTTAGGGGATGCTGGCTGTAAAGTATCAGTAGCATGGGATATGAACAGACCATCCCAGAGGCCACCAGAAAGAAAACACCACACGCGAAAGCTCCAGAATAGAAACTGCAGGATTCCCAACTGTGACTGAAGGAGGCTCAAACAGCAGAGCAACGGCAAACAAAACCAGAGAAAACCAGATCTATGTGCCCTGGGAAGAACATGAGTGACTCCTCTCACTTTATAAAACTGAAATGTGGAGTTGGGTACAGCAGCACAGTCCAGTATCCACGAAGGAGATCTGCCATTCACAGAAATCCATTAGCCTGGGCTACCTCCTGAGGCCTTGCTGAAAGGAGGGAGGGAGGAAGGGAAAAGAGGGAGAGAGAGACAGTGGGGGAGCCATTATAAACTATAAAAAAAGAAATGAAAAACAGATAAACGACAGAATTCTGTTGGCATGCGGTTCTCCTACAGCACTTTGCTGTCATTTAACACTTTTATTTTTAAAAGACAAGAAATTAAAGCTAAAATACTCACCATTCTGCTGAAATTGAGGGTCTCGCAGACGGCCTTGGATCCTGCTGGAAGGATGCCAGTAAGGTAGGAAACCCAGAGTGGAATGCTGCCCAGGGGTGTTTGTCTGATATTCTGGAACTTTGGCTTCCCAGTCTTCCCGCAAAGGCAGGGGATCAACTGTCTTGATGCCAGCAGCAGGAGAAGTCAACAGAGACACAGCACGGTGGTTTCCTGTCTAGATGACAAAAAGAAATTAAATAAAAAAGAAGATGCACACATGTGTGCAAAAGTGAAAAAAAAAAGGAGCCAGCGTTCAAACACAGAATGGTCACAAGTCACAGAAGATGGGGGAGAGCAACACAGAGCCCATGGAGAGAAGGCTACATGCAAAATCACCAGCATAGAGAAACAGACCTGCTGATGGAAAGACAAAACGTACATTAAAAATGCATCGAAAAGACAAACGCGGGAAGACAGAGCAATGGTGAATTATTATCACGCTCCAACTGCCCCTCCTTAGAAGCAGGAAGAGGCAAGCTTCATCACGAAGCAGAAGAAGGCAATTCAGAAAGATGTGAGACTAGTGAACAATTCATCGGTAATTCAAAAAGATGTGAGACTAGTGAACATTCTACCTTACTCGAATTTTGTAATCACAAAATAAAAGCACTGAAGTACTAACTGTAAAAGTTAATTAAACACAATATTACAGAAATGACACAGACGTAGAAAGACAGGAACCTTCTACAGACTTACTGGGGCTCACCCTTTAGGAGAGCCCAGAAAGACACAACATAAACTTTACAATTGTGTCTGCTCTGGTCTACAGAGCAAGTTCCGGAACAGGCTCCAAAGCTACAGAGAAACCCTGTCTCAAAAAATAAAACAAAAACAATTGTGTCTGCATTGATGCTATATTAATACTTGGGAAATAATGACATGAGAGGATAACAGTGATCTAAACCAAAATGTAGCTGACAGATGTATTTCTTTATATTAATTATAAGTAAAAATGAAATGATATACATCTGAATATTATATTGGGATAATAGTATCTGGTTCTAGAATTTTTAATTATAGATTAAAATAAATGATGCTTAATGGTACAAAAATATGTTTGCAGTACAGCTAAGTAAGAAAAAAGTTATCAGAAAAAGATGTATACAATCTGAAACAAAACTAGCACATAAAAAAACAAAAAATTAAGTTATGAAACCTTGCCTGTAGGATACCAATTATTTATACACTATAACTAAGTACTTCAGAGCTCAACACTGATGACCTCACAGAGAGCAGGCATGGAAGCAATCCTTTTCTTACTGTGACCGATTTCCACAATGACAGCGCAGCTTAACCCTGAGTTCCACAGATTGCAAACACAGGCACAGACCTAGTCATCCCGAGCGCTCCTCCTCCCCTCATCTGAGCCCATGGATGGGACATTTATGCAGTTCCAACACAAGGTATCATTTTCCGTGACTGCAGAGTGGATGGCTTCCTCCTGAGTAGAAGACAACAGATCTCCCACTGACCTCCCCTTTCTCCGTACACTTAGGAAGTTACAAGTCGCACTAACGGCGCAGTTTTTCCTTCCTCTGTGGCTCACAACTCTGTCACCTTGGTTCTACCACTGCTAAAAAGAGCTGAATGAAAGCTACAAAACACTTTAACTGATGGCACCCCCGGGCTTCACGAGACCGACTGATGTGTTTGTGAGCCTCGAGCCTCTTCACTGGCCCACTGTTCCTACTCTCCCCACAGCAGCCAGTCACTTGATTTACCCTGTGAGTTAGATCCACTACAGCTCTCCAGGGCTCCCCAGTGCCTTTAGGACAAACGTCCACACGCCTCCCCTACCCACCTTGTCACCTCACTTCCTACCTCTCTTCCCTCTAGGCCTGCCTCCCACTTCCCCTCTAAAATTCAGTACTGTTCCATGGGGACATAGGGTACAAAATGGCAGCTGTGGGGAGGGGCTCCCTCTCCTGGAGTGTCTTTAGGCAGTTATAGTCTCTGGGAAGGAAGAGACTGTTTGTGAGCAGAGTGACTAACGGTGGGCAGCTTGTGCTCTTGTGAGTAACAACACACTTGGGATTCTGTAAGAAAGCCTAACCAGTGGGGGGGGAGGGTCACACCAAAAATAAAAACACAGTGGTAAGAGAAAGGGAAGGAAAGAGAGAGAAGGAAGGAGGATTGGATGGGAGGAGGGGATTAGTGGGAATGGAGGTGAAGAAGCAGAGGCAGTGAGGAGTATCTATGATAAAAGAATTCCAGAATAGAGCACATTATGCTATTTACATGTAATTAACAATGTGAATAAAAACAGAAGAAACTGAACAACTCAGCTCCGGGAGAGAAGGCCACACCTTGTGTTCTGCCTTGGTACACCCCACCAGGTTCCCTGCCAACACCTCCCCTTAGTCAGGTCTCACCCACCCCATGCACCCACCCAATCGCTCCAACCAAAAAGCCTCGCCCATCCCTCAGAGGTCACCGAGTTTAATTCACAGCACCTCTTCCTACCTGAAACCATTTCCTTAAAAAGATCCTTTGTCTATTTCTTTCAGTGAAAAGGGAAGTCCCACAAAGTCAGGAAGTTGTGTCTCCAGATGTTAGGACAGTGCCTGGCACACAGTAGGAACCATTAAATATGAAAGGAAGTAGACGAAAATTAAATTCCTTATGTTCCTCTCCAAAATAAGCTTATAAGTTTTAACTCAATATCTACCTTCCCCTCAGTCCTGTTGGACAGACAGAAAACTGCAGGCGACTCAGTACCTCCCCCACTATCTGACCCATTCGGATATGACATGATACCTTCCCTGACAGTGCCCCAGTGTCCCCCACTTCTACCTGTGCCCCCTGCACTGGTCCCCAATACCAATGTCTCCTTTCTGGACATTGGCCTTTGCTTCCACTGTAGACACACACAAACCACACTGAAACTACTTCAAGGCAAAGTATGTCCCTCAGTGGCAGAACGCCTACCTAGATGGTTCAGTGGCCCCTTGCGCTTCTGAGATAACAGGAAAGTCTCACTACTATCTTTGCTAGTTTGTGATATGCCATGATCCTTGCCACACACTGGGCCAGTAGGAAGAAGTGCTGTGAATTATCTGCCAGTGACCTCTGAGGGGTGGGTTGTGCAGGCTGACTGAGGAGAGCGCTGCTGGCACGGAACCTGGAGGACGGCTTCTCAAGCACAACAGAAAGGTGCTCTTTCCTGCCTGGGAATTTTGTGCAAGCCATGTGTCATGCTCCTCTCTTCCGTCCTTTTAACCAGGTTAGAGATCCGATGCATCTATTGCAGGTGAATTATGACTTCTAAGAACACCCTTGACTTCAAAGAAATTTCCCTGTGCTAAGCAAGAGCCCGGCTACAGAGCTATATCCCTGGCCCCAAGAAGTCCTCAACTGAGCTAATGCCTAAATAATCCAGCTTGGAAGACTTGCTAGTTTTTGATTTAACAGTTTTACTTTGTCTGACTGATTGATGTGAGTTCCTCCCAAGGCTGTAGGTTCTCCAAGGCCTACTGTTACTGTCAGAGCCATGGCATCCAGCATGTACATACATGGGTAAGGTACATCCACAAGACAAACCAAGCTGCTGCACACCGGCTTCCTAATGCCATCTGTAAGAATGGAGGCAAGGGTGATGCACACCTATAACCCCCACAACTCACTCAGGAGGCTGAGGCAGGACTGTCAGTGCGGTGCGTACTAAAGAAACAGGAAATGGGGGCTGGAGAGTTGGCTCAGCGGATAAAGGCACTGGCTGCTCTTGCAGAGAACCCTGGTTCTATTCCCAGCACCTCATGGAGGTTCACAGCCATCTGTAACTCTGGTAAGAGGGAGACCTAATGCCTTCTTCTGGACCCTAGGGGCACTAGGCATGCCCATAGCATATAGACATACATGCAGTGAAAACAACCATAGACATAAAAAATACAAATTTAAAACTTAATTTTTTAAAAAAAGGAGGAAATGGGTTAGATATTCTGTCACTCTAGTAAGACTCATTATACATAGTGAGTTCAAGACCAGCCTGGTCTATGTAGCAAAACCTTGTCTCAAAAAAAAGAATACAATAAGAAAATGTTTCTTAATGGACAAACCAAAACCATGAAAACTGTCAAGTTTTGTGAGACAGCATTGTTTAGGAGTTAAAACCACAGGACAAAACAACTAAAGTCAAATTCTACTCAACCAGGAGGGAGCCATGACACTAATTCCAATCCCTAAGTGAACACAATGGCCTTGTTATTAAGTCATTCTGAAGATTCAGTCAGTTAACACTCACACAGTGAAGGTACTCAGGCTGCTGCCGGCCCTAATACACCCACAGTGTAAGGTATACAATGTGAGGTTCATAGTGAACAATTCCTGTGCTATAATATGATCTCCTAATTCCTATTGTAAAAATCGTGTTCTCCTCAAGGATAACTGAATAATGGAACCGTTTTCAAGGCTGTGACTGTAATTTCCTATGTAACAGTAGGTCTTATGAGAAATCAAGAAGACACTATATATACCAAGCTCCATGATTCCTCTACCCAGGCAATAAAAGAGACAAATCCACTCCCTGGGCAGCCCTGGCATGCGGGTGGCAGGAATTCACATGGCAGCTTTCTATCCAGTTGATGGTACAAACATGAATTATACTGCATGCCCCGTGAAGGAGAGACTGGCACTAAAATGTTAAAATGGTGTTAGTCTACTCTTTATTGAAGAAACTGATTTCACAACCAATGAGAAAAATACATGCAAATACACCTACAGATCAGTCCCACAGAGGCCAGACAGCTTCTGTGCCCAGCTGCCTCAGCTGTACGCCAGCATGGACTTCCAGCGGAAAGAAGGCACCTGAGACAAATGGCGACCCACATTGTTCTGATGCACCCCCAAGAATCCCTACTGTCGCATTCTCTTCTAGGAGCCGATGCGTGAATGAGCAGCAGGAAACAGCCAGGGTTCTGTCGCTCTGACAGCACCCATATCACACATGAGCTGGGGTCTGTCCTAAGCAGTGACATCTAGGATGCTCCCACCCCATCCATCCCAGACCTCTCCTCACACCTTCAAAATTCCACCCTGCCCTCTGGGGCTGACCAGCAGCCAAGCCACACAATTTTCAGCTTCTCCTCAAAAGGGCTTCCATTACACTTCAGCTGCTCACTCTACGTGACACCCGACATTCCCAGGAAACTACCTCTCCGTTATCAGTTCCTCACGGTACTCGCTACCTTTTACGTGTGGGCGTGCCCTTACACAGGTGCAGATGGAACTCCACCAAGGAGCAACATTAACCAAGTCCTGTTACTCCCCGGTGCTACTACAATCTGGCAAGTTTCAGTCTGAGAAGACCTTCCCTCCATCGATCTTCTCCCATCCACTCTGAGCAGTGCTCCTCCCTAGCCTATTTGACTCCCACAGTCAATCACTGCAATCCTGCCCTCAATATCCCGCAATTATCTAATCTCCTTTCTCATTCTGTCATGCTCTTGGCAAAACATATCACAAGTCCAGTTAAACCAACTTACTACATCGCTGTAAGGAAACACATCAGGAGGAGAGACACAAGCAATGCAAGTTGTTTTCCACCGAATGTGTGACCACTAGCCCAAATGGCCCTAACAGTGCCCTGCGCCAGTTTTCCTCGCTCCCTCTCTCACTCTCTCTGACTTGACACTTTAATGCCTCCTCTCCTTGGTCTAAAAGATCAAGTGCCTCTTTCTCAAACTCATTCTCAGCAACGATATTTTCTCTACATCCCCAAGACATGTTCAGAAGACTTTCTTTCTCAATGCTCCCTCTCATAGCTTTTGGTGCTCACCAGCTCTCCACATGGGATGCTCCTCCCTCTGTAACAGCAAAGGGGCTGGGGTGTGCCTGACACCGCCCGGCTGCTCTCCAGGCACCTAAAACCTTTCTTCTACTCAACAGCTTTACAAGTTTTCCCTCCCCCCATGGGTGAGGCATGGGTGAGCACTCTGTTGTCTTTCCCATTTTGGAGTCACTGTATGCCCACTGCTCCTTCTTTGCTTTCTTGGAGACAGCACTGGAAAGAATTGTCTCTGGAGGCTGGGAATGTAGTCAACAGTACAGCATTTGCTAATCATGCCCACAGCCCTGGGATCAACTCCTGCAACTACCAAATATAGACAGACAGACAGATAATAGATATATACATACATACATAGATGATTGATAGATAGATAGAT
>LOJH01006144.1:6707-24278 GCA_001685095.1 Ellobius talpinus | reverse complement strand
CATACACACAGACAGAATATTGTATACATAATAAATAAATATTAAAAAAAATCTTCTTAGATAAACAACTTAAGCTTTTATGTTTCTCAATCTTATGTACGATACATCTCTTTTGTAAATTTCTTCTTGGAATTTGGTAACAAGGAAAAATGTAACTATTATTGTTACAGAAGCATCACACTTCCTGATTCCCATTCACACTGAACGGAACTGCGTCAAGCAGCACTCAACTTGATAGAAACTAAGACCTCATAAGAGAATATGAATCAATTAGTGGTGGAAATGAGCTAGTGAACACATCAACTGGTGAACAGTGGGGCCAAGTGGGTCCTTAGGAGCTAAATGAGCCATGTGCTTACCCTCTCTCTTTTTCTCTCCCCCACCTCTGTGTGTGTGTGTTTGCAAGTGTGTTGTATTCATGTTAATTCATTTTTCTTTGTAGATTAGGGCGAGTTTTTTTTTTTTGCCAGAATCCTTTGAGGGTTTGATGACCCTGAACTCCCTGTGAATGCAGATATATGCATAGAAGCAAGTAGTTATCCCTTGGGTTTAGGTTATCTGAGCAGAGAATCCATTTCACTCTTAGTTCTTCAATGGATTGTGGAGATGAATGAATCCCTCATTCACCCAATGAATGTGTGCAACTAGTAGAATACATGATGATATTTCAGGGAAGAAATGAGGAGTCATTTTAATTACAGCAGCTACATGTTTGTTTTAATCTGCTAGGAAAAAAAAGACTCAGTGTTTACTGGGATTTCTGATAAACTCTTTTTTAGGATGAGGCCTTATTGCAAAATTGACTTAACCTAAAGTCAATTAAAAATACATGATAGTGGATTAGGGAGATGGCTCAGTGGGTAAAGAGCTTGTCATGCAAATGTGAGGATATGTGCTTTGACTCCCAGCACTCACAGGAAAATCCAGGCCTGCTCTTGACATCTCAATACTAGGAGGCAGATTCCAGAAGATCACTGGGGCTCACTGGTCTCCCACTCTAGCCTATCAGTGAGCTCTATGTTCAGGAAGAGACATGCCTTCTCAATAACTAAAGTGGAACATGATAGAGGAAGACACCCAGCACCGACCTCTGGCCTTACTACAAAAGCATGCACATGGGCATACACACATGAACATGGACATACTCGAATTTTAAAATGCAAGTTTCTATAGCGCATGAAATGATAAACATTCTTCAGGTGCTGTGACAACAGTTTAATGGGTAAAGGACAATAGTCCTAGGGGTTGAAGTGATGGAATCATCAGTGTTTGTTAACTGAACAGCAGATTCCCAAACCCACATCTATTGACAGCTGCAGGTTTAACTCATCCATATATTTATGCCTTTTTCTCTTCCTGAAGATTCTGACCCTTATAGACACCTTGCCAATGAAAGATGTCCTTTATGTATCCCCAGCCATATTCTGATTAGAACTTGTTGAATCTGTGGCCTTCACTGTTTGACAGATGTACTGCAGCAGCCTCATGGACTGTGCGCAGTACTCAGTTATCTTTGTTCTGTGCCCCACTGTGCTGGCCGCTCCCAGATCCACAGCTGCAGCCGCAACTAGGGTCAATGAAAATGCAGAATCCCAGGCCGGTACCCAGCCTCCTGAGAAGAAACCACTTTTATGGACGATGCAGGGTAGACATGTGTGAACAGCAAATGTGAGAAGCCCTGGGTCCGCTTTGTGGAAACCGAGACTCAAGGGTCACATGGTAAGAGTGGGGGCGTAGTAAGAGTTGGGAAGAGGGAAGCATAGCTGCACGCCCCATGGAAGGACTAGCCAAAAACTTTGCATATAGCACAAGGTCAGTTTCCATAACTAAGCTGCATATGGTGACTCCATGCCATTTTGCACCTTACTGCACTTTTGTGGATTCCTTTTTTTTTTAAAGACAAGGTTTACGATGTAGTAAGGGCTGGCCTTTACTAGTGAGAGGTTCTCCAGCACCAACCTCCTGAATTTTGAGATCATTGATAGGCACCATCATCCTGATCCTGAACTCCTGACTACCTCCGGAGGAAATAGTACAGTTTCTGTGTCCATCTTATGTGCAGGTGGTTCCACAGGGACAGGACAATGACCACCAGCTCAGCGCTGACCATATGCAATGAAGCTATGAATACCTCACGTGGAAAATGAGTTGTGCTGTGCCATGGCATTCGCTGGGTTATTCCCACAGAATTATGGCCCTCGCTGCACTAATGGAATGATTAAGAATTTCACTGCTGGTAACCTGCACTGTGGGAGGTCAGGAGGCCAGGGGCCTGAGGTGAGGATTCTGGAGGCTTGACTGCTTCAGCTGTTGAGAAGTGGGCTTTCCTGGCTGTGAAGCAGCTTGACTTTCAGGGAAGGGAAGATAGGAAGAATGATGAAAGAATCTTGGGGAATTGTGCTTCTTGGATAAACTCCTGCTGTTATCAGTAATTTGATTTTACTGTTCTCATTTTTCAATATTTTTGAAAGATTTTCCTTGTCTTTACAAGTATGAGAAAGTTAAATAAAGCCAAGTGGAAGTCTTCCAATTGACCATTAACATTAAAATATGATCATTATAATAACAAACCTTGGGCTTATTTGGTCCATGCATTAAGTGCTAGACAATTTACATACATTAGTAACTCATTTACTCCGACATCCAATGAGATAGACAATGTTTAACATCCAAGGGATGATGTATTGATATGTGGAATTATCCCATAGCCTGTTCAAGGCTACACACACTCCAGTGGGAGATCTAAGATCTTAAATCACTCTACAGAACATGCTCCTGGGATGTGAACACTGCCTCTCTATTGTCTTCTGCCTCATTTTTTTCTGGTGTGTGTGGATTGATGAGTCATTGCCCCATGCCTGCCATGGATCACTCTCTCTGACTACTTTCAAAGATCACTTTTTTCTTTTTGGTTTTCATCAGTTTGGCTCTGATGCCTACATACTATTTATATCTGTTAACCTCTCTCAATGTGGATCATTTTTCTTGTGAAAATATTTGATTATCTCTCTTCTGTGTTTCTTGCTTTTGATTTTGGGTCCATTGTTTTCCTATTTTACAAACTCCAATTGCATAGAAATGAGACGTCTTGATATTTTTCTCACAAGGTTTTGAAGATATTTTTAAAGGCTCTTTTTCTTTCTCTTGTCATTCGTATTTGAAAATTTTATTGATTTGCATTCAAGTTCCCCATCTTTTTCTCTCCCAAGTCCCTTAGGCCTGTGATTTCCTTAGACCTATGCTATATACTTATTTCTGATGGTAAATTTTAAAGTTTTATAGCTTTTTGGTAATGTTTATCTGAGGAGATTTCCATTGTTTTCCCTTATTCTTAATGGTTTTAGCCTTGCTATTACATTTATTTATAATCTTCCTTTGTTTATACCAATATTTTAGGCAACTCCAGACTAGTCTCATATATTTTGTCTTCTTTTGAGTGTGAAATGGTGAACAGTTATTGAAATACTGAACAACAATGATGGGGGTAGAAAGAAGGGAGGTGGGAGAAGGGGAGGGAGGGAGAACTAGGGCTGGCATGTAAAATAAAAAAATGTTTAAATAAAAAGAAAATAAATACTTTTGTCATTGTAAACTGTGCTGTATGAACTATAAATTCTCTTACATCCCTACGAAACGAATTGTTGTTTTTTTTTCCTAGAAGCTCTGTCTTCCTGATCTGAGAGGCAGCTTGCATTTCAGTTCAGTCTTCTAGGCTCCAGCTGCCAGGATGCCACTCACACACATTTATGGCTCAGCCGGTGATTTGGGCAGTTTGGCTAGGGCTCAGTATTCCCTTCTCTGTTTTTCCTTTCCAGCCTTTCGTCTATGACCGCATTCCCTATCCTCTGGTGTCTATAGCAGAATGGCTGCAGATTCATCACCATTTACGTTGCATTTGTTTGTTTTTGAGACTACATATTTCTCTATGATATGGCTGTCCTGGAACTCACTCTGTAGACCAGAGTGACCTCCAGCTCCCAGAGATCTAGCTGTCCATTGCTCCCCATTGCTGGGATGAAAGCCATGCCCTACAATGTCTGGTTGTAACGGTTTTCAACTGCCCTGCCTAGGGTAGGCAAGTAGCTCGAATACTGACAGCCCTTGCTTGAATGATGGCATCCTCATCCAGGCTCCTGTGACTCCAACTCCAGGCTGTCTACTTCTTCACTCCCCAGTGTCTTTAGGTAACTGTTCTTTAGGTAACAGAACATACTGTTATCAGAAGAAGAGAACACTGAAATGAAAATCTCAGTCATGGCAGAGGAAGGAACATGACACTCATTGCTCAGCTGCTGCTTCTCTCCAAGTGCTGTGAAAATTATTCCATCTGAAAATATGGGAAAATGGTTCCTAATGTTCTTATATAAATGGAAATATGGGAAAATGGTTCCTAATGCTCTTACAGATGCTCTCTCTGTGTCCTGTCCTTTGATTTAAAGTTGGGATAGATTCATCTTGTCAATTTGATAAGTCCATCCATTTTTGCTGTCTTCTCAGCTCTGAGCCATATGTGGCACAAGAAGGAATCTAATGTTTGTATACAGGAACTTTGCATGATGTCATCACAATGAAATAGACTATGTGTTCACATTTCCTAGTTAGGAAAGGACACTCAAACGTCCCCTCTGGCAAATGACATCTCAACACCTAGGGATGTGCCTTGGGCAGAGTGAATATGTCACAGACACTCAAGACAGCATCTTGTGTGGCTTACAGCCACCTGGGTTTGAGTACCAGGATTAGACATTGCTTCCCGTGCTTCACTGGGAGGTTTCCCTCGAAGGGGCTTAAGGGGTTCAAACTGCAGTCAATGGACTCAATTTTCGTTTTATAAATAAAGTTGTATTGTTTATTCACTTACATGATAGTGTCTATTGATTGTGCTATATTATTGTAGCCTGATAACCTTGAGTACTGTCTGATGCTTAAAGGAAAAGTTTTCCAATACTCTAAGGCCAGTTAATAGAAGGATTGTTAAGGATTATCTGAACATTTAAATTAAACAAACAAACCACAAAACTCCTACCATTTCAATCATTCAAGAGAAACTAAAATTTTGCCATTTCATTTTAATATTGGAAGCACTGATTTTAGTAGGTGTACATGTAGATATATGCACACTACAAACTTATTTTTATCAGGACTTCTACTGAATTTGGACTTTTGTGTGAGGAAAAAAAAGTGATGTCTTCACCTATGTATTCTAAGCAACAGATCTCCATACAGAAACAAGAATATAGATTTATTTTTAAAGCAAAACTTGATAGTTTCTGTTCTTTTTAGAAACAATATGAAGGGAAGGAGTAACACATGTTTCATGAAGTAGTGCATGAATGATCTCAGACAGAGGCTGGGAGAAACCATTATGACATCATTATACTCCCCCAAATAGTCCTTGGATTAGCTACAGCAAGCAGCAACTGGGGAGTGTCAGCAGAAGTAACAAATGCTCTGTACTCCAGGTTTCAAAAGCTAACAGGGAGAAAGTCAAAAATGTCTTTGTTTTGTTTTGAAACAGTCTCACTCTGCAGTCGTAGCTGTCCTGAAAGTCAGAGATCCACCTGCCTCTGCCTCCTGAGTACTGGGATTAAAGGTGTGCGCCATCACAGCCAACTCCAGAAATGTCTTAATAAGACTTACAGTACTTCTGATACATGTGCAATTTGAGAATGCGCTGTGTGTGTGTGTGTCCATTTTGTTTTATGAGACAGGATCTCTCACTGGGACATGTTACTTGAAGAGTAGGTGAGGTTGCTTCAGCAACAAAAGTCACAACAAGATCACACCCCCCTTTCTCAGAGCTCAGATTACAATTATGGGGCACCATTCATCTGCCTTTTAATAGGATTCTGGGGATTAATCTTAGACTCTCAGGTTGGCAAGTCAAGGCCTGTCTAACTGAACTCTCTTGATCCAACACTCTTTCATTATCAAAATTAGCTCCAATAACTACTTGCAATTATCTGCTTGAAATGATTAATTGCTATACATCCATACATCAATTATGAAGAAAAATCCCACGCTAACATATGCTACATATTCTGGTTTGTTTCAGAATTTTCTAAATGGTAATAGTAATTAGAAAAATAAGTTTAATAAAATCCACGAAGTTCAATAAAAACAATAGTATACACAGCAACAAACCAAAACCGTGTGCAAGAAACTAGAATCTGTTTGTGTCTCATGATCCAATTTCTGTTCTATTCACTTTGATTACATGATGCCATAATTGAAAAATTATTAAGCCCTAAAGTTAATTGTGAATGAACATTTGAGCTAAGCAAAAATATGATCAATAAAAAGCCTGGAAGGATGTAATTGTTTATGGGTTTCTCAGGTTTGGTGTTCATTTCGCAGACAGTAGAGAAGCCTTTGCTGGGTAATCGGTGAGTGGCACACAGGTTAGAAGGGCCATGGCAGACAGGTTAGAAGGAGGCCTGCGTTGACTGGCTCTGCCCTTGCCCAGTTTCTTCCTGCCTCAGAATTGCCAAATCTCCCTTTTCAGTCAGTGTATGTCTACACGGGGGTTAAGACATCTGCTTGACTTTACTCAGATAAGGACAAGATGGAGTAAAGCACACAGGGGGAATAGAAAGCACAACCAAGCAAAGCCAGTGATTTGGCATTGTGTAGCGCAGGATAAGAGCAAGCTGATTGCTTCAGTCACTCTCAGCTGTCACAGCATGTGATGGAGTCAGCTGTCTGAAAGGGCGGCTCTGGTTTGCATTTCCTTGACCACATGTGCTAAAGCATGTCTCTTGGCCACATTCATCTCTCCGCTGAAAGGCCTGTGCAAGTTCTTTTATTTCTAAATTGTTTGCTTTTTTCTCTCCTGTTGATTTATACCCATTCCTAGTATGTTTTGGAAATTAACGTTTTACTAGAAATACTGTCTCCCCTTCTTTAGGTTTCTTTCACACTCTATTAACTTTTATTGCTGTCCAACTCATTGATTTAGACCTTTATCCTCCCTCCCTGTAGTGTCAGATCCAGGAAGTCACTGCCATGGCCAAGAGCATGATAGCTTGATACTATCCCATATTTAAATCAAGGGTTTTGCTCTTACGGTTTGGGGTGAGACATTTACGTTTAACATATTTCGTGCTGATTTTTTTGTGCCAGATGCATGATAAAGAACCAGAATTAACTAACAAATTAACTGATTAGTTAAAAACCAATTAATTGATAGATTGGTGGTTGAAGAATTCTGCATGCAGACTTCCAGTTTTTCCAGCATCACTTGCTGAAGAATTGTCTTTTCCCAAGCTGTGTGTGCTCCATTAATTGTGTGTTTGTGTCTTTCTTCTGCATCACCGGTCTGTCCGCCTGCCTTCACACTGGTAAATTATCTTACAGGTCCTGTACATTACGCACAGTACATTGTAAATATATTTACATATAAGGAGACGCAATTCTATCCCGTTCCTCTCTTTCAAATTGTTCTGGCCTTCCTGGATATTTTGTTACTCCATATAAATTTTAGTATTGTTTTCTATTTTTAATAAAGATGCCAGTATGATATTAATGAAAATAGCATTGACTTTGGAGATCTCTCTAGGCAGTGTGGGCCTTCTGAAAAATATTAATGCTTTCAACTTGCAGACATGAGATATCTTTCTATTTGTATCTTTGTAGCTTTTAGTGCCCGAGGCTTTTACATTTTTGATTAAGTTTATTCCTGAGTATTTTATTCTCGTTTTGTCTATGTACGTTGTTTATTTTTCTTGCTTAAATCCCCTGAAGTGAGGCTTTTTTCATTCTTGTTGATCTATTGGCACATACTCATTGAACACAAGACAGGGTTACATAAGGATATTTTCATATCAGTACAGAGTGTATTTTGAGCATATGTCCATCTGTGCCTTTATACCTTCATTCCCCTTGCTTCTCACCCTCTTTAGTCCCTCGTGTCCCCGTGTATATTCTAAATACACAAATGGAGCATGTGGCAGGATGCTTGGGTGTGTGGTGTGGATGTGTGTATGAAAGTGAGGGACTTCCACCAAACTAACCATCTGTGACTAACTATTCAGCATGTGTGTTTTAGAGACCCCCTCGGTCACTTTCTGGAAATCCTGATGGGCAGCTCTGTTTTCTACCCCTGCTCCCTCCTTCCCCTCCTTTCCTTTTGAAAAAGATGTGCTGGCACATTCAAACTAGCAGGATGGAGCGTGTCAAACTAGCAAGGGAGCGTGTTATCAGCCAGCCCAGATGTTCGATGTAGCTCTGCAGGGTTCTGAGTCTCAGTGGGTTGGAGTCTCCCACGAGCCTTATGATATTTCTGCTCCTGTTCTGATCATTTTAAATTCTAGAATTTTCTTCCATCACCTCATTCAAAGCGATAGTCTTAGTTTGGCAGGTAATATACTCAATACAAAGAGATGATAATAATAACCCCACAGACATTTTCCCGAGTTAAAACATTTCTTCTGCTGCCTGTTTAGCTTTGCTCTGGCCAGAATGCTCAGGACCATGGCTGCATCCTGTAGGCTGGGATGTTTCTCCTTTGTGTTCTTTGTTTTCTAGCCTTCCCAAACATCTTGTAATGCTATGGGATGCAGAAGAAAGTGTCTTCCATAGGTCCCTTGAAAGGTCTCAGTTGCCTTCTGCATAACCACATTTATACGATAGAACAACTTTGTTGCGACTTTGATTGGAGAATCTGCTTCTTTTTGCAGTTATCAGCAATGGCGGGAAGATTCCTAACTGGTCAAGGGACAGGGGAGAAATGACCAAGGAACTCTCAGCCATAAATGGGACCTGTATAACACTCGCTCCAAGGCTCAGGGAAGGTCCCAGAAGGGAGCAGGAAGAATGAAAGAACAAGAGGAATGAGGGGGAGCAATAAATACCATCTTCTAGGAATGGCTTGGCTGACACTCACTCGGACCCACTGCAGCTAAGAAAACCTACATCAGATCTCTGCAAGACGGGGCTTGTCAACACCACGTCGTGGAAGTAAGAAGGACACAAGGGGTCCCAGCACTTATGGAGGACTTGTGCATAGGGAAAGTTTGATGGGTAAGGGAGAGACTTTTTCATTAGCAGTACAGTTATTGTTGAGATACCCATGGTCCTGTAAAAAGAAGAGAAGAAAGCAGAAGGGGGCAAGGCCAGATGAGAAAGTTGACTAATGGGAGATGTAGAGTCAAGAGAGAGTTATAGAGGGTAGATATAAACCAAATATATTATGTAAACATATGAAGTGTCATAATGAAACCAATTTCTGTATAATTACTATTAATATATGCTAATAAAATACAAACAAAAAGGGCTTGATTATACTACTTGATTATATTACTATTCATTTTCTTTGGGATTTGCAGAGTTGGGAAATCTCTTGTGTGGTGCTGAACACATCACACTTGTATCTATGGCCATCTCAGTATGTCTTCATCAGCCTCTAGATCCCTGCCCTTCCCATCACAATCACCCGCTACTGGGAGGAAATAAGGGAGCCAAAGCATGGTCCCTCTTTCCTCTGGGATAGTGCTGTGTTGACCATGGAAAATCCTTGGATCATATGTTGTCACGGGGCTGGGGGTCAGTGACCCTTCTCTAACAACAAACTCCTCCCTTAGACCATGTGGCCAGCTCCCCACAGACACTGTCAATTTTCCTTTCTCTGATGAAGTACAACTCCTTTATCTATGGACCTAGGAAAACACACAGTATTCCTATTTCACTAGCATTAGGGTGACAATTATAGATCCCCCCCACGGAGCTTCCTTGTTGGGGTAGAGGACACCTAAAACTCCTGTATGTCTCTTAAGCTTCTGCCTTAGACACTCAACATTTCTTTCTGACACAGTCACAAAAGTGGACTCCCTTTTAAATTTAACTTTGGAATTTCAAATGAGGTTCTCAATGGTCTTTTTTCTTCCGCCCAGCTAGAGGTAGCAAGAAACCAATTTTGATGTATTGTTCTTGTCTTTTCTATTTTTTCTTTCTTCCCCCTATTTTTCCCTTTGACCAAGGCTCTGTAGGTATCCCAGGCTAGTCTTTAACTCTTGGTCCTCTTGCCTCAGCCTCCCCCATGCGGAGATTACAACCATGCAGATCCACACTCAACTCAATATATTTTTTTATATCTTTTCATAATTTACCCAAGGCCTCTCACTAAATTAACCTCTTTTAGCAAACAATGTTTCTTCCCAAAGACAGTGTCTTCCTTGGAAATTTAGCACTGCTGTGTCCCTGCCGGGCTTGATGCCCCCTCTTTCCTCCTTCAGGAAATAGAACATTTCCTTAATCTCTGAAAACTTTGCTTTCTCTTCAAGTTATTACTAATAATGACTGTTTGGAAACATTCTGAGAAGTTGCCATGACAGTTTCAAATAATCCAGCCAATGTCGTGTATGATCATGCAGCTTCTGACAGTTTGAAGAAACATATTTACTTATTTATTAATACATATACATTAGAGTTTGTGCCTCCAGACCTCATGAACAATAGGCAAGTAGTTATTTTGCCATTGAGTTACACAGAATTATCACCATACTTTTCTTTTCAATTTATATTTTGAGACAAAGCCTTGAACTTGCCTTGTAGCCCAGGGAAGTCTTGAACTTGTGACCCTCATCCCTTGCTCCCACCATCCCTGCAAGCAACTGAGTTTACAGATCTCTACCACAATGCTGGGGGTTGCACAATATTTTTTTCTATTCTTATTCCTCCTTGATAATCTCTCAGCTTCTTTTCTGTCGATATTGGGCCTAGATGATTCTTTGTTTTGGGTGGAGGAGAGGCTGTCTTGTTCAGTGCAAGGTGTTTGATGATGTCTTTACCCTCAGCCTGCTACATGCCAATTGAACCTCTTCACAGTAGTGCATGCGACAATCCAAACTATCTACAGATGTTGCCAAATATCCACTGGGAGGAAACCCATTCTAACCGAGACTCTCACTGCTCCAACCCTCTCTGTTGCACATCTGCGTATGTTCACTTGTGCCCATAGATAGAAGTCAAAGCAGACAATGAGCACAAGATTTGTTTCTCACATTCCTTTCAACAATGCAATAACATCCGAGCGTGTTGTCTCTCTTTTAATTGCACTCGAACACATTGTTGTATACGTGTGACTGCAGATGCAGCCACAGAACTTACATGCAAGTCAGCAAACAAAGCCTGCTATAGGCTCTCACCTTTTTCCTTGTTTGAGGTAGGGTCTCTTATTGTGTGCCACTGCCTACATCCAGGAGGAGCTCCAGCTTTGGGGTTCTCCAGTATCTGTCTCCTGTCTCAGGGTAGGAAGGCTCGGAGCACAGACCTGTGCTGTTGAGCTATCTGTCCTTGAGTTCTGCAGACTTTAACTTAGAGCCTCATGTTTTATCCACTGAGCCATTGTTTCAGCCTTATTCCACATTTCAGTGAAAGAAAGGTGTATGGATATTGTGGGGGTTTTTAATCTCAGTGTCATCGCTACAGAGACACTGATGGCATATCTCTACATCAAAAGGTGTCATGTGTCAGGCAGGCTCTCTTCCCACTGCTAACTCCATTCATCTGCTCTTGATTTCCAACATTATTAATCAGATGATGGGGGTAAAAGTCTTCAGGGTGATTTAAATATGAGTTTCTAGGATCCAGATTGCTCCCCTTCCATCAATCCATCCATCATCCAAAAGTCACTCTAATCACAAAGAAATCTGGTCACATCTCAAATTCTATAACCCAAGACCATATGGTGGACCGCTACAGTGCTTCCCGATTCCAAAACTCTGAGATTTTATGATTTCAGTATTCATATTCATTATAAAAACATTTCTGTCCATTCCCATCTCCCTTCGCCTTCCTTTTGGGCCCCAGGATACCCCAGGTACCTCCAGATTGACATTGTATTGAGCAGGAATAAGCAGCGATTGATAATGATTGGTAAGGCAGGAAATCTTAGTCGAACATCAGCTCTGTTTGAGTAATAAAGTTCTTCACATCTGCTTCCAGCTTTTTGCCACCCTTGGGTGCCTCAAAAACTTTTATTTTTCATGCTCTCTAGGCTAGATCTCCCCCTGACCCTTTCTTGCCATTCCTCTCCTTCCTTCTTCCCTTGCCACCCTTTCCTTCCCTCTCTTGGTTAATCTCTTTTTCTTTTAAAGTCCAAATAGGATTCATAACCCTCCTCTTGCTATTTACCCTTGTAACCCAAGGCAAGTGTGCGGGAGACGGCCACCAAAACTATGGGGTGATGCAGCTGTCGAAGCTTGCTAGATTTAGGGCTATCATTTATCTCCCCCCTCCCGTGTAGTCATTACTGCCCTCCAACTTTCTACCTTTCCAAGCTCAGGGCCCAGAGGAGGAACATCTGCTCTTTCTGCCACTCTGAATAATTCATGCCAGTTGGCTCTAGCCTGGCCGCCTCACTGGCCTGCTCCATACCAGGGGAGGGAGGACCTTTCAGAATTTCCCAGACATAAGTTTAAAAAGAATATTTTAAATCTTTAGACTGTTCAACTGTCTTCTCCAAAACTGAGTTCAGTGCAGTTCCAAATTCTTCCCGGGAAGTGAAATCAAGGGAGCACATGACCTACACAGAGTTTGGGGACTGTGTTATCCAAGTGAGTATTTGACTATCTCTGGTGTGACTGGAGCTCAGCAAGGCTCAGGGTGCTCAGGGAAGACCAGGGAGTCCCACCCACCAGAAGTTTGCTCAGGAGGCCAGAGAGGGCTTATATGGAGGAACCACTCCATACCAGCTGAAAAGACCCCTGGGCTCACACTGGAAAGGCTTGTAAGCAGTGTGAGCAGCAGGGCTGCTGCCTTTGTTTCTTTTCCTGTTGCTGGGATACCATTCTCTGACAAAGGCGACTTACATACAGTTGGTGCTGTATGTGGGTGGATATGCAGCTTTCCCTGGGAGTGTGGTAGGCTTCCCAGGGGCCACACTGTTTGGACTTGGTGAGCCAGGTAGGGAAGTATGGTGGATTGGAGAAGAGTTGGGTGAGGTAGATGAATATGATCAGAACATACTTTATAACATTCCCAAACAACTAATAAAAAGGCAAGAGAGAAAGACAATTTAAGGGAAAGGGGGTTTACTCTGGCTCCCAGCTCAGGGGTACAGGGTACTCAAGGGAGCAGGAGGTTGAGGCAGCTGGTCACATCCAATCCACCATGAGGAAGCAGAAAGTGATGAATGCATGCTCCTGCTAGGCTCACTTTCCTCTCTGCTTTACACAGTCCAAGATCCCAATCAGGGAATGGTTCCCACACCCAGTATTAACTGATTTCCCATATCATGAACACAGTCAAGACAATTCCCTATAGGTGTGTCCAACACACAGAGACCAATCTCCTAGGCAAGCTAGGATTCTGTGAAGATGACAGCACTGACCATCACAGCATCATCAGACATCACTAGATGGTGAGAATCAGCAGGTGAGACCTTATCTGCCTTTACAGATGATTCACCTTCAAGGTCAGGGTCTAGATAGTAACAGCTATTCACTTGCTTACATAGCCATCACCTGTGATGAGGGTAGCATTCCAGTGGATCTGGTACCTTCTTGAGTGTTCGTCTATATAAGCACTCACAGAGACAGCATTTACCCAGTTCCCTCCCTGCACTCCACTCTGAGATTTCTAAATCAGCTGAGCCTGTCCTGCTCCCAGCTTCAAAGAACAACATTCCACATGAAGAAGCAATTAAAATGGTGGCCCTCCTGCATTTAAAACTGTAGTAAGTTCTGGGTGAAGGTTACAAGCAGACAGTGCTGTATGCCCTTCACATGAGCTAAAGTCACATGAGCTAATGCCCCTGACTTTCTGGAACTGTTCCTCTCCTCTTCCACAAGCAAGACTTGAGCCTGGCCATTTGAGAAGGCACAGACACACTTGGATTGAATCACATGTCAGCGAGCACAGCTTCTCCATGCTGAGGATCAAGCTCACCCCACTCTCACCCCCACCCATTCACCTGGAATGACTCACTCTATGCTTAAGAGCCTTGCAGAAGGAGGGAGGGATGACCAAGCACGTGAACTAAGACCAGCTGCAAAGACTGGTTTTGTGATGTTAAATCAGCTCCTTGACCCACATAATGCTGTGTCTGTAAAGAGCTGATTCAGCTTCAGAAGCCCACAGAGCTTAACTGGAGTTTACTGCTGCTTAATGCACTTTTTTCTATTTGTGTCCTTTGCTTAGATTTCCTCATTTTATCTCTGGTTTAGCAACACAGGTTCCTGAACAGCTGCCAGATGTGGCTCCCAGCTTTGGCCAGATTTCCTTCTGAGTAGTATGGATACTGCAAATAGAGAAGCCAGAAATTGGGATTTCCTGTCCTTCCAAGAATATCTAGAAGTAGTTTATTTTTCTTGTTTGTTTGTCACCATGAAACATTGTAGACTTATTTATTTCCTGCTTTCTCCATGTTCATAAAGCAGTTATTTGGCAAACCAGTGTGGGTCTTCACAGGGCAAAAGTCAAAACAGAATGGTGTACTTTCAGACCAGAAGTGCCAAATGTCACCTTCTTGATGAAAACATCTAGAGAATGGTGGTAGAAAATGTGGCACCTTGATATGTTGACTGTTTTAGAGGGTGCTTGGGAACCACCTGAGGTTAGAAGAGACTTGTGATGCTGAGTCTTGATGGGATTTAGATTCACACCTCTGGCCACATCTAGATTAGGATAATTTCTGTAGGAATACCCACCCTAAATGACAGTGCCACCGTGCCATGAGATAGTATACCGGACTTGACTAAATAGGGGAAAGTGAGCTGAGCACCAGTATTTATGTCTTTCTGTTTCCTGAATACGGATGCAAGCTGCTTCAAGCTCCTATTGTCTTGACTAGCTTCCCACGATGGACTGTGAACCCTCAAACTGAGCTAACTGTGGGCTCCTGTTATCTTTACTAGTCTGTTGTGAGAGACTGTGTACCCTCTAACTGTGAGCCAAAATAAACCTTCCTTCCTTCCTTAAGTTACTTTTGCCAGATACTTCGTCTCAATAACAAATAGCTAATCAAATTATTTCTTTCTTCAATCTGTTTATCAGCCCAAAGACCCAATCCACAAAGAAGGACACAGTTTCCTTCCACCTCTTCCCTGTTATTTCATTAACTAAAGATTTTACTCCAAGGTCATCAATTGGCTCAACATGTAAAAAGGCTGCCATCTATCTGAGAGTCATTTTCATCTTTACAGAAATCACACTTCCTGTGTCAACTGCATCCCCATTCCTGTTCTACTAAGCAGCAGGCCTATACGCTCTATGTTGAACTGGATGAGTGGGCTACATGCTTATGCATGATGCAATCAATTTGCCTTTTATTCTCCTGTGTATCTGCCTGGTGCCAGTTCATTTTCATTGACTCAAATGGTTGACTGTTCAGCAGAATGGGGATGGTTCTCTTTGGTCCAACAATGAGAAGATAAAGATGGGTTTAATTTGGCCACTTATGAATGCCCAACATGCCTGAAACTACTATAGCACAGGGCTATCTCATGTCTGAAGATGCACAAGCAATTTCTCCCACCAGATCCATTTTCTCTCCAACACTTTTTCTCTTAATGCTCTATTAGAGTATTTGATGGTAATGTTTCATGTCTGTCTCACACCATTAGTATTAGAAAAGCTGACATAAAACATAAGAACTAGGTTTGGGACCCAGCAGCTCGTCTGAAGTGTGACCTGCTTACCTCATTGCTGTCTGGGACATGACTTGCTGTGTTGATGCATCTGATGGTATCTTTAAATGTGTTGCTCACATGAACTCAAGGCAGCTGTACTGTGGTGACTGCATGCACCACACCTGCACAAAATCAAACCAGCAGAAGTGAAGTTAGGATGGAGGAAGGGTTCATGAAGTCCCAGTCCTATCTGAGGAGCTATTGACTGACAACTGATGGCTACTGGAAAGGGAGAGTTAGGTCCCTTCACGACTGTGGTCCTGACAGTCTATGCATGCTTTGGTGAATAATGCTACATCCATGACCATAGGAGGCAGCACTAACTGCAGTCAGTGGGCTTAAAAACAAATTACATGAAGATGGGAGGGAAAAGTGATAGGGAATAGAGGGAAGACTGGGGAGGTAGCTTTGATCAAAATAAAACATACATGAGATTCTCAAAAATAATTTCTTTTGATGTGTCCTTATATGTGCTCATAGGCTACAATTTTATTTATTACATATTTAAGGAATAATGCAAAAATTTTTTTAAAGTTATCATGGCTTAGTGAGAAAAAAGTTAAGTGGACAATTAAAATCCAGTAAGATGACATGTTTGGGATTTTAAATAAGTAAATTATTTTACTGTTAAAAATCATCATAAGAAAAAAACAAAATTGATATGCTAGAACTTAAAAGCCATTGCCTTAATGTTTTTTCTCATTAAAGCAATTGTTTTTAGAATTTTGTTAATTCATTGAGAATTCCATGCAATGTATTTCGATCGTATTTACTGCCCACCCTTTCTCTTGTCTCCTCCCAGGCTACCCTCACTTCTCCATCACCCCCAGCCTCCTGTCTTCTCTTGTTGCTGTTGTAATCCACTGGTTCCATTTGTTCTGCCCATATAGTCGTGGGTGTAGAGTCATCCACTAGAGTGTGGTCTCCTTTATGAAGGGTCATACCCTTAAAAAAAACCAATTCTCTCTTCCTACAAGCTGGCAACTATCAATAGCTCCTCAGTTAGACATGAGGGCCACCCAGCCCCTTGCCGCTCCATGTTGGAATGTCGGCTGGCTTGATCTCGTACAGGTCTTATGTAGGTAACCACAACTCCTCTGAGGTCATAGACAGAGGACACCTCTTTGCTCTAGTCTTCTTGACCCCTGGCTCTTACTTTTTTTCTGACCTCTTCTCCACAATGGCTCCTGAGACCTGGAGGTGAGTTGAGGGGTGATATAGATGTGATTATTTGTAGTACTCTTTTTGGACAGTGTAGCTTTCATTTTAGGGTGTCCGAAGTGCCTAATTACAAAAATGGATTCAGAGACTGTTGCTTAGCCTCAGTTCTATTTCTACCTTCTTCTACCTGAAAGGCTTTGGAAGATTATTCAACAGTTTTGTGCCTTGGTTTCTTCATGAGTAAAATGAGGTCATAATAGTAGGCTGACCCAAAGTTACTGTGAGTGTGCAATGAAACTGTCTTTGTTTGGGTCACTCTTACTGTGATGAAATACCATGGCCAAAGCAACTTGAGGGGGAAAGGGTTCATTTGGCTTATATACCCTGAATCACAGTTCGTTGAGAGAAGCCAGAGAAAGAACTCAAACTAGATGAGAGCCTGAAGGCAGGACATGATGCGGAGGCCATGAAGGGGCACTGTTTACTGACTTGCTCCCCATGGCTGGCTTAGCCGGTTTGGCTATAGCACCCAGGGCCATTAGCCCAGAGGTAGCAATGTCCACAATTTACTGGCCCCTCCCACATTAATCACTAATTAAGAAAATGCCTTATAGGCTTGCCTACAGCCTGATCTATGGAAATGTTTTCTCAGTTGAGGTTCATCCTCTTAGATGACTCTGGCCTGTGTCAAGTTGACATAAAACTAGCCAGCACAAGAGCATATACGTATATATATATATATATATATATATATATACACACACACACACACACACACACA
>LOJH01006143.1:11705-32972 GCA_001685095.1 Ellobius talpinus | reverse complement strand
AGAGGCAGGTGGATCTCTGTGAGTTTGAGGCCAGCCTGGTCTATAGAGCGAGTTTCAAGACAGCCAATACTGTTAAACAATGAAACCCTTACTCAACAAAACAGCAAAAATTATAACAGAAAAAATATTTTACAAACTTTATAGCATAATTTTCTGATTTTTTTTGGTTTTTTTTTGCAACTTTTCTCCCCTTAAGAGCATTTTTTTCAAAAACTACCTTGCTGAATGTGGGTGACAGTTGTGTGGCTGGACACACTGCAGGGCCACTGGCAGTGGCACTAGAATTTATCCCTACTGCTTGTACTGGCATTTTGGAACCCATTCTCTTTGGATGGATACCTTGCTCAGCCTAGATATAGTAGGGAGGGTCTTGGATCTCCCCAAAGCAATGTGCCTTACCCTTTCTGAGGAGTGGATGGGGGCCGGGAGGAGGTGAGGGAGTGGGAACTGGGATTGGTATGTAAAATGAAGAAAGCTAGCGTGTTTTCTTTTTAAAAAAAAATAAAATAAAAAAACTAGCAATATGGCCTGGGGTTGGAGAGTAGAGTGGTTGTTTTCAAGCATGAGGACTTGAGTTCAGTCCCCAGAGCCCATGTAAACACAGAACCAGCCGGATGCGGAGATACACACTCATAGTCCCAGCACAGGGAGGTCTCTAAGCTCACAGGCCACCCTAGCCTGCATGAGCTCTAGGCACTAAGAGACCGTGCCTCAAAAAGAAAAAGGCGAGCAGCTCTAAACACCGAAGGGTGTCCTCTGAATCACACACACACTCTTTTTTGCTGGAAACAAATGCAAAGGAACAATTTCTTCATTTCTGTAGGAGACAAATTTTTGTTCTCAGATTGATCTACATATTGAAAACAATTGCAGTCAAAATCCCAGTAAGCATTTTTTCCTTCCTTTTTTAGAAATTCAAAACTTGGTTCTAAAATTTATAAAGAAAGCAAAAGACCAACAGTTCATAGAATTCTTTAGACATAACATGAAGCAAAACTAGGAAGAAAAGGATTTAAGATTAATATAACTTGATTTTAAGACTTCATATAGGAGCTGAAGAGATGGCTCAGTGATTAAGAGCACTGATTGCTCTTAACCAGAGGACCTAGGTTCAACTCCCAGCACCCATATGGCAGCTCACAACTGTCTGTAACTCCAGTTTTAGGGGACCTGAAACTTCCCATGGCAAAACACTAATGCACATTTAAAAAAATAAAAAAGACTTCATATAAATTATACTAATCAAAACCCTGTGGTGCTGGTATACAACAGATAAATAGATCTATGCAACAGAATGGAGCAATGCTTCTCAGTGCTGTGATCCCTTAATACAGTTTCTCGTGTTGTAGCGACCCCCAACCATAAAATCATTTTTGTTGTTACTTTATAACTATAATTTTGCTACTGTTATGGATCATAATGTAAATATCTGTTTTCTGTGTCCTACCCCCAAAGAGGTCACAACCCACAGGTTGAGAGCCACTAGACTAGAGGGTCCAGAAATAAACTTTGATATATGAAGCATGTATTTTGAGAAGTATCTAAAGGCATCTTTTCAATAGAGAAATAGTCTTTTTAGAATTATTATTGTAAGAATTGAAGATATAAAGCCCAGAATACAATCCATATTTTACTATATTAAAAAAAAATGAGGAGTTCCAGGTAATGGTGGCACACACTTTTAATCCCAGCAGTCGGGAGGCAGAGGCAGGTGAATGTCTGAGTTCGAGGCCAGTCTAATCTACAGAGTGAGTTCCAGGACAGGTTCCAAAAAGGTAGAGAGAAACCCTGTCTCAGAAAAAAAGAAGAGCTAGAGAGATGGCTCAACAGTTAAAACCATTTACTGCTCTCCCAGAGGTTCTGAGTTCAATTTTTACCACTTACATGGTCACATATAACCATAAGTATCTCTGGTTATAGGCATTGTGACACTCCCTTCTGGCCTCTGTGAGTACTAGGCATGCAAGTAGTGCACAGACATGCATGCAGGCTGAACACCTATTCACATAAGCCAACAAAATGGCTCAGTGGGTAAAGATTCTTGCTGCCAAGCCTGGGATAACCTGTGTTTAATTCCCTGAGTTCACAGAGTAGAAGACTACAACTCCTTAAGTTGTCATTTTATCTCCACACATGCAACATGGCATGTGCATACCCCCTCTCCAACTGAATAACTACTTGTAAAGAAAATGAGCCATAAGCATAAATATAAAAATTAAATATGAAACTTAAGAGAAGGCAAGCCCTTTGTGACTTCAAGTATGACAAAAATTTTCTTATCTAGGTACCAAAAACATGATCCATATAAAAACAGTAAAGCACAGTGGTGGGGAGATGGCTCAGTGAGGACCTGAGTTCCAGGTACCAGAACTCAGTGTAAAAAGGATGAGAGAAGGCAAGATCCCATGGGCCTACAGGCTTAGCTCATTTAACCAAAAGAGTGAGTTCCAGGTTCAGAGAGATACTGTATCATTTCATGCATGCCTATACAAGATAAACATATCTTACAAACAAATGCTTACACATATACACAAAATTAGATAAGTAAAATAGGACATTTAATGCTGACAAGAAGGCACAGATGTTCTGATGACCTGAGATAAACCCTGGAACCCATATAAAAGGCCAGATGCTGGGGTTGTGCATTGGGAATCCCAGCACTGTTGTGGAGAGATGGGAGGCAGAGATAGGAGAATCACCTGGAAGCCCACATGCCAGCCAACGTGGAGAACCCACCATAGCAGAAACATGACAAGAAACAACAGCAGGGAGAAAGGAAACCGGCTCCTGGAGGCTGTGTTCTGGCCTGTGCTCAGACACATGCACAGTAGTAATAAGTGACCTTATTAAAAATTGAACATGCAAGCCGGGTGTGATGGCATGCACCTTTAACCCCAGCACTCGGGAGGTAGGAGCAGGTGGAAATCCGTGAGTCCAAGCCAGCTTAGTCTACAGAACTAGTTCCAGGACAGCCAGAGCTACATAGAAAGACCCTTTCTCAAAAAAAAACATTAAAATAAAAACAAGGCATTTAAAAGATCTCTCCAAAAGACACTTTTGAAAGTAATAAAAATACATGACAAAAGTTAGGAGAAAAATCTTCTCAGCCATGTGTGTAATGTAAGACTTACATCAGCAAAATATTTATTATAAAGAGCCTTCAAAACTTAATGGAAAATAACTTAGTTTTTTAAATAGGCTAAATAAAGATTTGAACATATTTTCATAGAAAAGGGCTTCTGAAGAAGCTACATGATGGAAAAGAAGCACATGAAAAAATGCTAAGTATCATTCATCACTAGGGACACCCAACTTAAAACCACAGTGAGATACACACTTGCTAGAATGGCTGCAGTAACAGGCAAACCCTATTGCACATATTGTACATAGAGTGTGTTTCCTGCTTTTTCACTACTGATGAGTTTGCAGTCTGTGTTTATCACTCAGTTTGATTTTGTTTTGTTTTGGGAATTTTGAATGTCACATGTAAAACTTAATGAACTTTTTTTTTTTAATTTACTATTTGGAATGCTGGTAAGGTGTCTTTCGGAAATGAGTTCTGGCATCCTGTATTCCAGGCCTCATCCTCATCCCAACTTCCTACTGTGCACTATGGAGGGTGGCACTGCCCCTCAGTCGGCCTTGTGTGTGCGTGTTCTGTTTAACAGTCTGGTTTGCTCCATGGTAGAGTTCTAGCAGCTTCTGAAGAAAGCAACAGAACAGAGCAGTCAACCCTAGGGAAGCTGGAACTGCGTGTCAGAGAGCTGCAGCAGGAGCTGGAGCACCTGAGCCAAGACAAGCTAGCCCTGCACAGCGACATTTCCGTGGTGCAACAGCAGCTGCAAGGTAAGGGACGGACTGCAGACTCATGACTCCACAGCCCGCAGCTTGCCCCTAAGAGAAGTGAGTGATGCAAAATGGGGCACGGGGTGTCTTTCTAAAGTTAGATTATAGATTTGATTGTACCACTTTATAAATATACCAGGTCTAAATCATACTTTTAAGACACACATGATACATGGATTTTATTGTAAGCTGTTTTTTAAAATCTAATTTATGTTCCTTAGGGAACAGTTTAGAATTAGAACAAAAAAATATATAAAAATTACTTTCGGGCCAGTGAGGTGGCTCAATAGGTGAAAAGCACTTGCCACCAAGTCTGACAACCTGAACTTCAAGCTCACAATATAAGGAGAGAACTGACTCCCAAATGTTGACCTCTGTCCTCCACATTGCTGCATGGCTCATGCTCATACTCACTCGCACAAATACACACAGTAATAATAGGTTGACGTCACTCCTCGCACCATAACTCTGTGTGTGTGTGTGCGTGCGTGCACCCAAATAGTAGAAATGTCTCTTACTACCAAATGTTTCTGTTCATTTATTTAGGAGAAATGGCTAAGTATTTATAGCTATTAAGCATTTATTATGTTCTAGTCATGGCGTATGTGCTGTCTCATTTTTAATCCACGTGACAAAACTAGATCTGGTGACATACACGGTACTCATTAGGCTGAAGCAGGAGGAACATTAAGTTTAAAACCAACTGGGCTGCATAATGAGACACTGTTTCAAAAGCATACAAAACCTTTGTAGCATTTTTGACATAGAAAGCAGTATTTTATCCGTTATCTGTTTATAGGTGATGATACTGAGGCTTAATTTCTTGCAGTTTACTAAAGATCACAGAGCTAGTAATAGATACCAATTTTATCTATGCATTATCTTTATGAAAGAGTCTGCCAGGTTTACATTTCCAGAAGTAATGTGCAGTACACCCATTTTTAAACCACTAATTTAACCAACATTATTATCTAAGTGTTTATGAATTCTTTGAAATATGAAAATATGGAAATCTTTGAAAACCCCTACCTGGGTTGTACATATCTTTTGCCCTTTAATAAGGTAGTGTAGCATTGTCATTGTTTTAACAGAAATAAGTATAAATTTAGTTCTGATGAAATTTGAGGAGGTTCAAGTGAAAAACTGTATGCATATGTATAAATAACATTTTATGAAAATGTTTCTGTAGATAAACGGGAAGCCATAAACTCACTACAGGAGGAACTAGATAATACCCAAGACCATTTGAACATAGCAAAGCAGGTAAGGTTCACAAATATAATTGACTTCTTTCAGCTGGCACTACAGCACCGTATGCCCCTTACACGGCACCATAGGGCCACCGCACACCACCATAGGGCCACCTACACGCCACCATATACCCCCTTACACGGCACCATAGGGCCCCATACGCAACATGTTATAGCCTCTTAAACAGCTCCATCAGGCCACCTACACAGCTCCATTAGGGCCACCTATGCAGCACCATAGGGCCACCTATGCAGCACCATAGGGCCCCATACACAACACCATATAGCCCCTTACACAGCTCCATAGGGCTATCTACCTACACAGCACTGCCTTCAGATAAGGCTTTGGTCCTGGGATGGTTCTCTGGTCTGTGCTAGCACTTGGTTCAAGTTCACCCAAAGCTAGGAAGAAGTAGGGTAGTATTTAGACCAGAGTCAAACAGCAGTTCCTAGAAGCCTCTACCAGGACATGGGGACCTATGGCACAGGTGTTCTCCCCACCCCCATGAGACTGCTCACAGAACTGCAGAGCAGGTGTCAGTTGGAGCATCCATCCGGTCAGGAGCTGACTAGTGCAGCTTGTGACCCTGTGCTTCTGATGACCTCTCAGTGTCAGCCTGTGAGAGCAGGACTACATACAGTTTAGGGTTCAGAGGGCTTCAAGAAATTAGATGAAACATTAAATTCTCTTCCTTTACCTTTCGAATTCTGTGTTTCTAAAACATAAAACTTATAAGACAAATTTTTTTGTTGTTGTTGGGGGGTATTCAGGACAGGATTTTTCTCTGTTGCTTTCAAGCCTGTCCTGGAACTAGCTCTGTAGACCAGGCTGGCCTTGAACTYACAGAGATCCACCTGCCTTTGCCTCCTGAGTGCTGGGATTGAGGCCTGGCTTTTATTTTATGTGCATTGGTGTTTTGCCTACATGTGTGTCTGTTGGATCTCCCTGGAACTGGGATTACAGTTGTGAGCTGCCATGTGGGTGCTGGGAATTGAACCTGGGTCCTCTGAAAGAACAGCCATTGCTCTTAACCACTGAGCCATCTCTCCAGCCCTCAAAAAAATCTTTGTATGATGTCAGATTCTTAAATTTTTCTGTGTTAAAAATAAAGCCAACTCTTTCAAATTTGTTCTAAGTTTTGAACCTGTCTAAAGATTTCAGATAGTAACAAAAGGATTAGCCCTTGTTTGTAGTTTCTCTTCGTCTTCCTAGCAGTCCTGAGGTTTTTGCAGAGTGCTATTTATCCCCATCTTGTTGACATGGCAACTGAAGCTTTAGTGAGGTTCGCCATCCCTTGCCATCTTACTTGTTAAGTAGGCACTGAGAGAAGGCAAGCCGGGGGTTAACTCTGAGTTCTGGGTACTTTTCTGTTAAGTTTGCTGAGAGTAAAGGATGTGGCACTTTTCAGACCTGGTGCTAAACAGACACTGGTCACCTTAGGAAGTGGCTTTGTAAGGAGTTCCAACGTGTTATTTCGTCTAAAGGACCTGCTCCACACCACCCAGCGCCAGAATGCTCTGCTCAGTGAACAGGGGCAGCTGCAGAAGGACATCAGCAAATGGATTGCCAGGTTTGAGAGCTGCCAGAAAGAGACAGAGACTAAAGAACAGCAACTTCAGGAACTTCAGAATGAAATCAGAGAGAGCAAACTCCAGCTAAACCAGCAAGAAACGGTACTGCACAGAAAAGGGGGTGTTTTGCATTTCATGGGAGCTTCGTGCCTCCCACCTCCTAACCCAAGATCAGACTGCCCTGCGTGCATCTCCTGGGTGACTGACTCTGATTAGTCTAAGTTACAGACTGTTCAGTCTCAGGCATTGGTCCTGTAAAGATCTTAATGGCCACATGCTAATAAATTAGCACCTTGCATCCTCTTCTCATGGGGGCCAGGTGGCTTTCCAGACCCTGCTTCATCTTTAAAAAGGCCCTTGCAATTGTTCTCGCTGACTGTCTCTGTCTGTCTCTGCTTCCCCTCTCCTCTTGCAGACATCTCTCTGAGGATCATCGGGGACACTTATTCCTATATGACTGACTAAGGTGATTTTCTATTCAGATGTTTCAAAAACTCCAGAAGGAAAGAGAAAGTGAGGAACAGAAGCTAGAGGCTGGTAAAGTGACTCTGATACAGCAGCAAGAGCGGCTGGAGAAGGAGCTGACAGAGCAGAAACTCAAACTGGAGCAGCTGCTCACAGACGTGTCGGCAGCTGAAGGACGCCTCAGGACCCTACAGGAAGAGGAGCGATGCAGTGAGAGCCTGGAGAAGACGCTATCCCAGGCCAGTAAGTACCCTGCAGGATTTGACAGGGTGGAGTGCTGTTCTATTCGTCTTGTGAAGTATGTGGAAAGACTTAGACCCTGGCCTGTCTAAGGAGGTGGAAGGAGGGCAGCAGCCCTGTGAGAGATGGCTGAGGCCATAGGGAGGTCAGGGAATTTGTCCTTATGGTGAGGTTTGACCCTAAAACTGGCTCTTCATGCCCTTCTTCATCATCCAGGAAGATGAGTGGTAAAGTGTGAAGTTAGACTCTCAAGGGCAAGTTTTTGGGAGCTGTGCATGTGGAGTAGATTTGACCCCAGCTGTTCAGAAATACAGTATCAGCACTGAAGGTTGAGTATAGGGATCCATTCTGGAATCAATTTGCTTTCTTGGTGAGCCTTTCTTGAGCCCATGGAGTGAGTTGGGACAGGCTTGTAAAACCAGACACTCGAGGGAAACAGCAGAGTGGGTAACACCACTGTAAGACAACCTGTCTATGAGGTAGAAAGCTCTGCCCACAGCTGGTCCAGGGCCACTGGCCAAACCTACTAAACATGCTCACATTCCAGAACAGGAGCTTTCAGAACGGGAACAGCAGCTAATGGAGAAGTCAAGTGAGCTGTTGGCCCTGCAGAAAGAGGCAGACGCTATGAGGGCAGATTTCAGCCTACTGCGAAATCAGTTCTTAACAGAAAGGAAAAAGGCAGAGAAGCAGGTGGCTGGCCTAAAGGAAACATTGAAGATACAGCGGAACCAACTAGAGAAAAACCTTCTAGTGAGTATTTGCTACCCTGGAAGTCTAGAGTAACAATCAGTTTACATTGAATTGACATATACATTTTACTTATCCACTGCTTCACTGGAGAGAAAATACATTATTCATCAACCCAGGCCCTAACCCAATGGTAATTATTGGTGTATTTAGTCCTAATTTATTATTGAAGCACAAGGTGAGTTTTTTTCTGAGTCTTGGTCATTAG
Source organism: Ellobius talpinus (assembly GCA_001685095.1). NCBI lineage: Eukaryota > Metazoa > Chordata > Mammalia > Rodentia > Cricetidae > Ellobius > Ellobius talpinus. The sequence continues at coordinate 24,641 of LOJH01006143.1, read as the reverse complement.
CCCCAGAGCAGCTCTGGCTGCCAGCAGGGGGCCATCCTGTGGACAGTATCAGCACAGCACAGAGCTGTGCACTGTGTTCAGCCCACTGTGGGCTGCCAGGTGTTGGGTTGGTAGGAACCTTTGTATAGCTGCATTCTGCCCTTTTTGGTCAACATTGGCTTTTATCAGATATACCAAAACCAGGAAGTATGGTGTACCATGCTTTTACCCTTGAACTAGGTGTGTTGGTTGGAGGAGGGATAATTACATTATTGAGAGCAATGAGCACAGTAGATTTCCGAAGAATGGGTTCTCCCTGCTCCCTGCAGGAAGTAGTGGAATCTGCTGTATGAAAGGAATCTGGATGCATTTCCCAGAGGGTGGTGTGCTTACACCTAGGACTTAGACAAGGTGATAGAATTTAGATGTCTGAAATTTAATCTGGGCACAGTGGCACACACCTTTAATCCCAGCACTCAGAACCAGAGGCCAAAGATCTCTGATTTGAGGCCAGCCTAGTCTTACATGGTAGGTTCTAGGTCAACCAGAGCTACATAGTGGCTACATACCCTGTCACAAATACATAAATAAATAAAATAACCCGCACATACACATTACCCATGATGATATTGTTACCATTTCACAGATAATTAAAGTGGACTGGAGAAGGGGGAAGTAACTTGTCAGAGATAGTGCTAAAGATCCGAGGTTCAAACTTTGGGATTCTCCCGGCCACACTACACCCACCTGCCTCCAGAATGCAGATAGACTTAGCTCCATTCTGCAGCTGTAGAAACGGAGGCAGTTACAACGCTAGTGAGTGTGGAAGCCAGTAACTACAATTGCCCATATGTGACTACAAAGAATTTGCCTCCCTCTATGCTAGGAGCAAAAACAGGAGAATAGCTGCATGCAAAAGGAAATGGCCACAATTGAACTGGTAGCCCAGGACAACCATGAGCAGGCCAGGCGCCTCATGAAGGAGCTCAACCAGATGCAGCATGAGTACCTGGAGCTCAAGAAACAGGTATTCACCCCGAAAGCCCAGCTGGCCAGCTGGGTCACCATGTGGGCCTATTACACCCCTCCCCAGGGCTCAGGCAGGCTTTATATGTTGCATGTGGGAGTTGTGAAAAGTTTATTGTTAAGAATATTCTGTAAGTTAAATCTTTTACAGCCCTAAAATTTAGACATTCACTTAAGGAAAAAGTATTAGTTAAAAATATACTTCTAAAATTATCTTCAGTTAGCTTTTTTTAAAATGACACTTATTTGTGTTGTGTGAGTGCATTCCCCCCCCACACACACACTCTGGCAAGCATGTGGAGGTCAGAAGACAACTTGAGGGAGCCAGTTCTCTCCTTCCTATTGGGTCTTAGGGGTTCTTTCTACTCAGGTTGGAAGGCTTAACTTTACCTGCTAAGCCAGCTCAACTGTTTTAAAAAAATAGGTGTGCAGGCACAGGCTCCTAAGTGCGCAGGTCCATGCATGTGTGGAGTTGGAGTTCACCTTGGGTATCATTGTCAGCAAACCCAGCCCTGTCTCTTTAGATAGGGTTCCTTGTCCTGGAGCTTACCTATTAGACTAGACTGGCTGGGCAGGAACCCCAAGGAGGCCCTGCCTCCACTTCTCCAGCACTAGGATTGCACGTGTCCCTATGCTCAACATTTTATGAGTTCTGAGTATTAAGCTCAATTTTTCATGCTTGCAAGCCAAGTACTTTATTGACTGACCAATACTTCCCTCCACCCCTCAACTTTTTATGGTGTGTGTGCTCACACGTGCACTGATGTGTGTAGTAATTTACATGTGTACATGTACAGGTGGAAGCCAGAGATCAAACTCAGGTGTCATTCCTCAGAAGACATCCACCTTACTATCTTTAGAGTTTCTATTGCTGTGATAAACACCATGACCAAGAGCAACTTGGGGAGGAAAGGGTTTATTTTACCCTATAACTCTCAGGTCACACTCCATCACAGAGGGAAGTCAGGGCAGGAACTCAAGGCAGGAACTGAAATGGGCCACAGAAGAACACTACTTACTGGCATGCTTCTCATGACTTGTTCAGCCTGCTTTCTTATACAACAGAGAACCATCAGCCCAGAAACAGCACCAACTACAGTATACTGGACCCTCACACGTCAGTCATTCATAAAGAAAATGTCTGACAGAGTTACCTATAGGCCAGTCTTAGAGGCATCTTCTCAACTGAGAGTCCCTCTTCCCAAATAAGTATAACTTGTGTCAAGTTGACATAAAACTAACCAACACAGCCTCTCACTGGGATCTGAGAGTTATCCATTAGGACAGACCCCATATATCTACCTGTCTCCATCCATGCCCCCTACCACAGGAATTACAAGCACATGCCATGGCACCCAGATTTTCATGTGAATGCTGGAAACCAAACTGTAGTCCTCATGTATGACCCACACTGTTCTGAGCCATCTCAGCTCCTTTTTGTTAGGGTATTGTTTTATGTATGTGTGTGTGTTAGGGTATTGCTTGGCATGTGTGTTGCTAAGGTATTATTTGGTGTGTGTGTGTGTGTATATGTATGTATGTATTGTTAGGGTATTATGTGGTATATGTGCTGTTAAGATACTGTTTGGTGTGTGTTAAGGTATTGTTTATTGAGTGTATATTTAGGGTATGCTGTTAGGGTATTGTGTGGTCTGTGTGTGTGGTATTAGGGTATTGTGTGGTGGGTGTGTGCACATGTGTGGTATTAGGGTATTGTGTGATGTATGTATGCATGTGTGGTGTTAGGGTAACAAATAGTGTGGATATGGGTGTTGCTTACACTTAGTGGTTCATGTAGAGGACAGAGAAGGACCCTTGGTGTCTTCTTCTAATTGCTCTTACAGACTTGAGACGGGGCTTTCATTGAACCAGAAGCTCACTAGTTAGCCAAGCTGGCCAGGGAGTTCCAAAGATTGACCTGCCTCTGCCTCCCCACCTTACCCAGTCTGTGTGTCCTTATACTTGCAAAGCAAGCACTTTACTAACAAGCCAGTCCAGTATCTGTAGATCCTTCAATATAAGACACATTAAGCAGCCTGGTGTTTGACTCCAATTCATTCTTTAGATGGCAAACCAAAAAGATTTGGAGAGAAGGCAAATGGAAATCAGTGATGCAATGAGGACACTTAAGTCTGAGGTGAAAGATGAAATCAGAACCAGTCTGAAGAATCTCAACCAGTTTCTTCCAGAACTACCAGCAGATCTAGCAGCTATTTTGGAAAGAAACGAAAACTTAGGAGAGCTGGAAAGCTTGAAAGAGAACTTCCCATTCACCACGAATGAGAGACTTTTTGAAGAAAAATCTAACTTTTCCCAAGTTCACATCACGGTAAAGTTTGTCCTGCTCTTCTCTAGGCTTCACAGAGTGATAGCTTGGTTCCCACCTCCCCCAGTAAAGCTAAAAACAGATTTTGGGGTGCCAGGGTAGGAGGGAAAGATGGTAGGCTCCCACTCGTGTCAGTTGGTGACTCATTGGTCTCCTTTTCTTTCTGAAAAAGGATGAACATTGGCGTGGAGAAGCACTCCGTGAGAGACTGCGCCACCGTGAAGATCGACTCAAGGTTGCTTCTTTAAGAAATTACAAAAGGCCAATATGAAATAGTTGGCGCTTGGCAGGACATACTGCTCAGTCCACTCTTTTGCAGCACTCAAGAGGTTTAGAGATCACATTGTATAAGTTCAGAGAAGCTGACATCACACAGTAGTAAACGGCTATCAGAAAAAAAAAAACATTTGAATTCTAGGGCTTTAGATATATATAGCTCAGTGGGCACTTGCCTAGCACATGCAAGGGCACTCGGTCCAGTCCACAATTCTGATGTGCAGTTATGTTCTTTAACCTACATAATGCATCCACAGGACAGGGTTTCCCTCTGTACCATAGGCTGGCCTAGAAGTATAGGGTAGCCTTGAACTTGGGGCTCTCCTGCCTCAGCCTCCCCAGTGCAAGGACTAAAATGCCCTGCCCTTATTCCTGTTTATTGAAGTCAGACTTGCTTACCAAAGATGAAGAAGCTGAGTAATGGTTCAGGTGTATTTCTTTTGTGTAAACCCCGTGTCTGGTAACACTTTTCAGGCTCAACTTCGACACTGTATATCTAAGCAAGCAGAAGTGTTAAGCAAAGGGAAGCAGCAGACAGAGGGCACCTTACACAGTCTGCGGAGACAAGTTGATGCTTTAGGAGAACTGGTCACCAGTACCTCTGTAGATTCAACATCACCACCCAGTCTGTCTCATCTAGAATCATCCCTTGTGGAGGACTCCCAACTTGGACAAAGTCAGGTAAGGGGACACTCTTAAGAGTCTAGAGAATACTTAAAAACTTTGGGGTTGGTGATCCAAGACTTGGGATCTAATGTCACTGTCAATTGTCTTGGAAATCTCTGGGAAAGTTTACCTAGTCTCTAAGTGAAAAAAGAAGATAAGCTGGTGGCTTAGTCAGTGAACGAGAACTGGATAGGATGACCCAGGAGAAATGCAGTCAGTTTGTGTCCTTGACTTCTAGATTTCCTTATTTTCTACTTGATCAATGTAGAACTTAGACCTTCAGTGCTGGAGAGATGGCTCAGCAGGTAAGAGCACTGGCTGCTCTTCCAGAGGATCTGGATTAAGTTCCCGGCACTCACATGATGGCTCTCAATCATCTGTTATTACTCTAGTTCCAGAGGACCCAACACCCTTTTCTCCACAAGCACCGGACACCCAAATAGTGCAGATATTTACATGCAGGCAAAAAAGCTGTAACACATTTTTAGAAGTAAAAACTTAGACCTGTGAGGTCAAGTCTGGGTTTCCCTGGGTTTTAGGTGGTGCCCAATTCTCAAAAGACATTTGAATGCAGACCTCTTCACTGTCTACTATAAACTCTGGATCTCACAAGGGTTTCTGTGTGGGACTTAAAACCATTTAACAAGGACATAAAGTAACTCATGGAACAGGCCAACAGTAGCACATTATTGATGAGCAGAATGGCTTCCATTTCCAGGCTAAACATGCTAGAAACACTGTACAATCAACATCCCATTTAATTTTTACATCCTGGAAAGTACATTTTGTCCCTTTATGTAGGTATGGTACTATATAAAATGGTAGATGACAGGTCGAGGACATAGCAAAGGTCAAATCAGGACATAAAGGCTAACCTACCTTTACCAGAAAGCAGTGTGTCCCAAGTGTAAAACACAAGGAATGTTCTTTAATTGGCCTAAGGAGGGCAAATAGCTTATGAGTCACAAAACTAATGAGCAGCAGGACTGAGATTTTAGTAAGATTACCTTAACACCTGTAGTGGAGACAAGTCAGGTAAAGGCCCTCCAGAACTTAATGGACTCAGTTCTAAGTGCTTAGTAAGAACATGAGGCTGTGAGGACAGAAAAATACATGAGCTTTGAAGGGCTCTACGTAAGAGGTACAGGTGAGTTGTAGGCACTGTTTCAGTCTGGGGCTGTCTGTCATCTGGGCCAGTGAGAGATGAAGGCTTGAATTGGGCTGGGGTTGGGGGCTGACTTCTGTGCTTAAAACTGTTTTTCATTTTTCTCAGAGTTCCTTCCAAGTTCTGCAAGGTCCATCAGAACCACACAGTTACCACCGCTGAGTTTCCTGCTTGCAGGGTATGTTAGCAGCCCAGCATTTAACTGGAAGATTTGTAAGTCTGGCAGCTCCAGGAAAAGAACTAGTCACCTTTTAGTTATTATTTTGTAAAGTTTATCTTATAACATTTTGGGGCTAGAAACTGGGCTTAATGGCCTAGCACATACACATCCCCAGATTCAGTCCCCCGCACCATAGTATAGGTTCCAGAGGTCCTTCAGCAAGCTACTTTAGCAGTCATCATACCACCACCTTCTCTACAGCCTTGTCCTGCTAAAGAGGGTTAATTCTGCTGCTTCTTACTGTAGGAAAAGAAGCCTCAGCCGAGGTCAGGAATACAGTCTTGTGTGAGCTTAAGAGGAAATAACTACTCTCCTACCTCACTTTCTAATTGGAATGTCAATATATTACCAAGATCCTGTGAATCAAAGACTCTGAGAATGCATTGTAGTTTATTTGTACTGTTTACCCTGAAGTTTTTGTAAATTATGTGTACCTGTGGGACGAGATGTATAAAGTCTAAACCAGAATATTTTTCTCCCCCAGCCTTGGAAAGTTTTTGTTCCTCCTGAGCCCAGTTATTTTTCTCCCCCAACCTTGGAAAGTTTTTGTTCCTCCTGAGTCCATAACTGGTATGTCTAGTTACCATGAAAAAGACTGCACTAAAAGCCCCAAGGCTTAATAAGTTATTTTCAGATTCTGATCAAAATTATTTTTAATATGAAAATAAACGGTACAGCCAACTTGGGTCTGTTGTTTGACATTTCACAGAGCATTCTTTGGTAAGTCATCAGGTTATGAAAATGACATCTTCCAACCTTTTTCCCATCTTTACCTGATCTTCTTAGCAGTGTTTCCTTCTTCAGAAGTCTCCATCAGGAAACCGCTGCACTTAAGACTGCTTTTCTTTAGCCTATTAAAATAGTAATTCTCTGGTGGAAAACATCAAGACTGTATTCTGGAGACTCAGCTCTGGTGATAAATGTCTATCAGTCAACCTTTAAGCACCCTAACAGCTCAACTGTGATCACTACATCTCTTTAGAAATGACCAACCAACCCTGTCAAAGCTGTGTGGCTCCAACCATCCTAATGATGTTGGTGACTGGACAGCCTTTGAGCCACAGTCAGCACTGCTCAACAGCCCCTCACCATAAGGAATATATATTCTCACTAAGCTGTCTGGCTACAGTTGAACCATTAAGATGCGGGGTAAATATAATTATAACAGAGATAATGGGAGTCACACCTTACTACACAGTATGTTCCAGAAGGCATGTATTTCCAACACATGTCTTCTGTATTCCTGTTCTCCCTTCTTTCACTTTACATCTTTGCAAAATGCTTAAAGGCATGGGCTAATCACAATTATGGACAAGGTTTAGGAACACAATTTTCTGGGCCTGGACCAAATAACTGTCATATGAGTCCTTCATCTCTACTTCCACATAAGTAGGAATGGGAACTATCTGGATTTTGTTTTGTTTTTCTGTTTATGGTGAAGGAACTTAAGCCATCTATTTCTTTTAAGGCCTCATTTAAAACAGACATACAGGCAAAAAAAAAAGTCTCAATAAGCTTATTGAGAAAGTGAGGTAGCGAATGTATGAAACAAAACACCCGATTTCAAAAACAACCTTCCACAGATGTAAGTCAATGGCGTAATGCTTGCCTTGTATGTGAAAAGTCCTAGGTTTGATCCACTGCATACACCAAAAACTTGCCAGTTCCAAAAGGACATCTTTCTAAAGAAACCTTGTATAACCTTTTACTAGTACAATGTGACCACCAATGACCAACTCCCTCTATCCGTCATTGCATTCCACACTTTATGAACTTTATGACTTCAAAAAAACAGCTCAAAGCTGCTGGCGTACTGATGCAGATGAGCTCTAGTTACCACCACCAGAGCAGCTCCTCCATAGTGAAAGCAGTCACAACACCAGAGTAGCAAGCACTTGCACAAGCTCTTGTGGGTTAAAAATTAACAAAACCACTCTGCCCAGTGTCTGGCACACAGATGTTGCAATATGACAATTTGCTCCTCTATCTTACACTCCCAAGTTTATTACACGGTATTACACATGCAAATAGAAATTGGCCCCACATACAGTAAAGAGAGAACACTATTAGCCACCAATGTGCTGGCCTCAAAGATACAATATACAAGGATGGAACTCCAGCTCAATTAGTAGTTTTATGAGCTACACAGACCTCGCCATACACTAAGCACAATGCTGCAATAAAAACTGACAGTTCATACCAAATAGTCATCTGAATAAAGTCTTTACAGTTCAAAAATAATGCAACTATGTTCAATTTAATCTAGATACAGGTACTTTATTTACAAATATTTAGATAATAGCATTTTGTTACATCGAACGAAGAATACAGCAGTCTGAATAAATCTTTCTGTCACAAAAACAAAGCCCACTGTAACTGAGAGTCAGGGCATTGCACCTACACAAGTCGAAGTCGTCTTTAGTTTGATTGCTACCTTGTACCCCGATGGGTGATTTGTTTTGTTTTTGTAAATATATACACACACCAGCAGGTCATGGTCCCTGGGTGAATCCCTTGTGATGCAACAGTGTAAGCAAATGGATTGCTCTAAGTCTTTAACAGAATATACCAATCTACTCCAGGAATCCTTTAAGTTAAACAAAGACAAAAGGAGAATCCACAAATAAACCAAATCCTATTTTCTGCACATTCCAGTTTTGGCTTTTATTTAACATTGACTATACAAAACTCTGGAACTACCATGTTTATAATCCAGAAAGATGTACTTTTTCATTAGTGTCTGGTAAAGAGGGATTTAAAATGTGAATTTTAAACACAGCATTGAGCTGAGAGCATTTTATATAATGTGCCTAGGCTTCCCTGTGAGCACTTCCAATGATCTCTTGAATCCCAGCCACTTTCAACTCAGCTAGAAACCAACCATGAAGAACTGAGTAAAGCAGATGCCTTCTAAAGGTTTCTCTTACAAGGTGTTACCCTTTTTGTGGCCGACTACCCAGTGCAAAGTAGTAACTTTCTGTAGCATGCACATTTAGAAACACTTTCCTTTTACTAAACAATTTACACTAGCAGGACATAAAATAGCCCCTCATCCTATGAACACAAGTGATAGCATTAAATTATTTCACCTTAGTGTTAAAAATGCACAATTTAAAATCCCTTAACAGCAGACCTGTGGTTCCAGCTAGCTGGTCCAGAAGTTGACCATTCCAAGATAAAAGTATAAAAGCTTAAAATGTGCAATATTAAACCCAGCCTTTTTCCTTTTTCTATACAGTAAGGCAAGAATGCAGCCTGTAACAAAATGTTTACAAAAAGAAAAGCAGGTTAGCACATTGTTGATTACACAAGAACAGTTAAGAAAATCAGCAGGTAAGCCACACTGCAAAGATGGAATAGAATCCGCTAGTGTTTCCGCTGATGCCAGGAGCTCTTTCTAGAATTGTCTGTCCCCAAACACTGCCAGCACCAAGGTGGAGCCAGTATTACTTGTGAAACTGAAGTTGTGTCTTATTTCCTTGTGTGAGATGGAAGAGAGTAACATGGTCACATAGGCCACACTGTACAAACTGGTATTTTATACTGTTCCAATGCCAGTAATCAATTTATTTTCTTCATTAAAATAATATACACAGAAGATATTGTTAGTTAGGTTCCTTCAAATTTTATACATATTTACGTTCTGTTAAAGAGAAAAGGATAAAATGGTGTAAAAAAAAGGATAAAGCTATTAATTAAGCACAAGAAAAGATAAATGGGTATTTTTCCCTGTGCAAGGCTAAGAAGCAAACCGCATCAAGAAAAATGCCACCCCTATAACGGAATCTATCCAATAAAAACAAAAGCAGTCACAGACTCCCTTTTCTCTGCCATGGGAGTCATTTCACAGCGATGAACTTTCTGGCTACAACAGACAGACTTCAACAGTTTAAAGACGGGAGAAAGGCTGAAGAGATCAAATTTAAACCGTACAGTGAGACAAAGCCTTGCCAAAAGGGAAGGTAAAAATCGAGTCCCGCATCAGTGCTTAGTTTAAATCATATTGGTGACAAACCTATCACGAGGACAATCAAAGGGGGAAAGTCTAGATTTACCATGCAGGACAAATTTATTACTCTACTTGCCTTTGAGAACCTGATTACAACTAGTTGTTTAGCAGTTTAGTATTGTTAAACTGTTTTTACAAGAGTTGTTTTTTTTTAATTAAACCCAGTAAGATGTACAGAAGACAAGGAGGCAGTAAAAAGTACTGCTTCCAACAGACAGATGTGAAAGGTCAAATGAGGGCCAGAGCAAAGAGGTCACTAGCAGCCACAGCCTTCTCTCTGGGGTTGGGGTTCACTGGTTAGCCGTCCTCCCTGTGGGGCTGAGGGTTTGTGTTGTACACCAGACTCGGCAGCATTCAGATCCAGGCTTCCATCCTGAATGTTCTGATAGATTTTCTTGGCAGCCTCAAGAAAAGCATCTTCTACATTCTCTCCCCTAAGAGACAATCAACAACTTTATTCACAACCCACAGCTTTCTAGAAAACGTAAGACATTTACACTGACCTTCTGCTAACCTTTAGTGAACCGCCATGATGTCTTCCACTTAAGCCACTGTCATCTAATAAGAGATTACCAAAAACTGAGCTAAGAGAACAATGTGGGAAATGGCTTTGGTGGCGAGCACACAACACAGTACTGAGCTATTTCTAAGTTTGGTTTGCACACTGAATCTTCTACTCAGCAGTGCTATGCTAGCATATTACGTGATGACTGAGATAGCCACTCTCACGAGAGCAGGTTCTCTAAAGTTTCTCCAGATATACTGAGAGGATTCCAGGTTTCCATCATTTTGTGATTTTTATCATGTAGTGGTGACACAGTCATGCTTAGCCATGTTCAAACATCAGTTCTCTTGGGATTAACAGCAGAAGTAAATAAACACAAACAGATTGGTCTGCCCTTGCCTGGTGTGATTGATACCAGAGAACTATGACTGGGAGTGCTGGGATCAATGCTGGGACTCCAAGGATGAACCTCATCAGCCACTGAGTGTGCCCTTGAATCGTTCCTTAAGGTGATCACAAGTGCTGTGTAAACATGTTGGTCAACCTAGGTTGTGAAAGTCAAACACTTGTGAAATATAAGCATAACTTCATTTATTAACCTGGGTTATCAACGGGCACAATAAGCTACAACCTTAAAGGAACAGAACTTCGCATTCTCTTGCAATGTGAAACAGAAGCTTCTGCTGCTGTCCTTCCTGACACGGAATACACACACCCTCACTGCAGTGTAATTCACGTGCATGTCTGCAGAGGCCATCTACTTACACAGCACACGGTTCTACTCAGAACCCACATGTAACTGAAAACATCATCTACATTTCAGCCATACTTACGTTTTTGCACTTGCTTCAAGGAACAATAAACCTAAAAATAAAATTCAGACTATAATTAGGCCATTGCAGACTGCCAAGAGCATTCTTCAGTCACACCTGACAAGGCCCCCACTGACAGTCCCCCTGCTACAGTACTTAGGAAAGAGCACGCATCTGAGCGACAGGGCAGATCTGTGCCTGTCATTCAGGAGCTGCACTACTACTAACATGCATCATAGAAACACTATTTCCTCACTGAGTACTGAACACTCCACATTAAAAAAAAAAGAAGGAAGAAGGAGAAGAAAAGAAGAAGGAGGAAGAGGAAGAAGAAGGGGAGGGGGAAGAGGAGGAGGAAGAGGAGAAAGGAGAAACTATCCAATAACTTGCATGATCAAAATCACTTTTCCTTTAATACTTCCCCAAGGATGAATGCTGTCTTAATTTAAACCCACCGTTTTCTTCGGCAAACTGTTTGGCTTCCTCATAGGTAACATCTCTCTGTGCTTCCAAATCTGCTTTATTTCCTATGAGAATTATTACCTAAATTGTAAACAGAAGAAAAGACACCTTAGAACAAAAATAACCATTAAAATTCTCAAATACAGAAGTCCTGACAGGAGAAAAAGGAGCCCTAAGTACCCTGGACTGCAGACCCATAAAGGTTTGCACTAGGAAAGACTCTGGCAGCAAATCAGGCCAGGGTTTGACAACCTGCTGTAAAGACAAAGTCTATTTTCAGGTTTGTGGTCCCCACACAGCTTTTGTTGAGTATTATTTTTATTGTTGTTACAGACCCCTTATAGAAAAGTAAGCCACTCAAAAACAAGTTATTAAGTGACTGTGGCCCACATCCAATTTGTTCCCTGGTCTAGGCCAAAGAGTATTAGTAAAAATGCCCTAGAATTAAGTACATAAGAGTGGTAAACATCAATATCCCCTGGAGAAGGTGTGTGGCTTTCAGAGTCTCAAAAGATTCTGGGACCCTGAGGAAGCTTAAAAACCACTAGTTCAATTCCTTTAGGGTCACAGTAATTATCTTCCATGAAATGCAATTAAGGCAAAGAGCAAAAAGGGCATTAGAACCCTAAGAGAATGCAAACTGTGACCTGGAAACAAAACTCTGTCCTTGCTGACACTATCCCGGGAGAGGTATAGACTTCTAGCAACTGATCACCAGTGTTTGTGTCTGTCTGTGGAAGAGGCAGGAGATGGGGTACATATGCAACAGGCTCAAATCCTTGGTCAAATATCACACCTCTATGGTCTACTTTGGAGTCACCAACACAAGTAAAATTATGTCAAAGTTAAAGACAAAAAAGGTAGCCTTAGGAAACAAAGGGGTTTTGGTCCTTATTTCAGGGCATAAAAAGGAAAGACACCAGCCCCTCTTTTACCTCTCTGCCCCTTCCAATCAGATACAAATGTTAGGAATCAATGATTTCAACAAAAAGGTGCTTCCCAACATTTTTTCTACATAAAATCAGTGCTTGGCTCTTCGTTCCACTTTCAAATGTCTGGATTGAGTGAACTAATTTTTCTTGAGTATCATTTCCATACAAGTTAACTTGTACAATAAAGAACATTCATCAAAGAGCCAGTGACCACTGAGAATGGAAAATAATGCTCATATATAGTTCATAGTCACCAAACAATAAAATAGTGACACTTTAAAAATAGTCAATTAAAAAAATCAAATCTAGACGGGTGGCAGTGGTGCACACCATTTAATACCAGTACTTGGGAGGCAGAGGTAGGTGGATCTTAGTCAGTCCAAAGCCAATCTGGTGTATAAAGTGAGTTCCAGGACAGCCAGACAGCCAGGACTGTTACACAGAGAAACCCTGTATATGTGGGGGGGGTCATTAAGGCTAGGTGGTGGTGGCGCATGCCTTTAATCGGGAGGCAGAGGCAGGTGGATCTCTGTGAGTTCGAGGCCAGCCTGGTCTACA
>LOJH01006143.1:0-11615 GCA_001685095.1 Ellobius talpinus | reverse complement strand
CAAGAGCTAGTTCCAGGACAGGCTCCAAAGCTACAGAGAAACCCTGCCTTGGGAAGAAAAAAAAAGTTAAGAAAGGTATTCAAATCAAGAAATGTTGCCTTCTAGCCTAAGGAGTGTGGGCAGAGCACTGACCTAGCAGGCACATAGTTCTGGCTTTAATCCCCAGCACTCTACCCCACCACCACCCTCCTCAGTGTTTTTTTTCCTCTTTCCCAACTACACATCAACCTGCAGATTTCACTGTCCACCTTGAGAGCCTATAGTCTGCTAACAACACAACAAAACAATAACAACCACAAGAAATACATATTTTCTACATAAAAACCAAAGGGCTTCAAAACACATTTTCTTCTTCTGAAGAGATGGTTAGATTTTAAAGGGTGTAAAGTGAAACAACATGGCTCACTAAATTTCCATGGACCCTCTACAATGAATTTTTAACATTTTACTTGGGGGAAAATAGACTTGGCAAAATATAATCATGAGGTATGATACCTTTACTGGTATTCTTCAAGGGCTAAAACTTACGGAGCCACAGTATACTTGCAAAATCAGAAAATTGACATTGCTGCAATTATAGCCCTTAGACACCAGCTTTTTCAAACTCTCATGTATTGTGGCTGTGTCTATGCGTGGTTCTGTGTGTGCAGTGCTAACACAGTTAAAGTTTGTGTCAGCATAATCAGGGCACAGAACTATCACATCATCACAAACTGCTCTGCACTCTTTCTCCCGTAATCATCTGCCTACCCTATCACTAACAAACCCCCGCCACCACTAATTTGTTCTCCATCTAAGATGCTGTCATTTTGAATTATGTCAATGTACATAGAATATGTAAACCTTTAAGACTTTTTAAATTCAGCCAAAACCTGGAAAGATTCATTAGAGCAGATGCTGTTATCACAAATCCTTCCTCCGTGTGGCTGAGTAGGACTTACAGTGTAAATGCATCAAACTGTTTTTGCTATTCACCTGTCTGTAGGCAGCTGGACTGTTTTCGGGTTTTAGTTATCACAGAAAAACGCTGCACATTTACCCACTGGTGTGTACATACAGCAACACGAGTTTAGAACGAATAGAAATGAAAGCCCTAGGTCCACACTAGCTAGCCACACTCTTACCACTCATCTACATAGTTACTGGCCCAGCCTCTGTCAGATGCAGGAGGTAGAGAGCTAAGTGAGAGGGAAACCTAACCCTCACTATTCCCGCAGCACCCTCCCAGGACCCTCGGACCCCGCTGGTTTCTCCACAAGGTCCTGCCCATCCTGCTCACTGGCACTGCACCACTCACTGCATTTCTAATTCATTTCAGGTGCTTTTGTAGTTTCTCTGTAAACCTGAAGGTTCTCTCTCTACTAGACAATAACCCTTTCTGGACCAGAGGAAAAAAAAGTTTATCTTTGTAGGCTGTGGGGTTTAATATGGCAGCTGTCCTTTAACATTTCATTATCTTCTCAGTCTGACTAAGAAGTTAATAATCAGCCAGGAGGTGGTGGCGCACGCCTTTGATCCCAGCACTTGGGAGACAGAGGCAGGCAGATCTCTGTAAGTTCGAGGCAACCATGGTCTACAAGGTGAGTGAAATAATTAACTTTTAATTGACATTCTATTAGATAATTACAAGATTTACATGCAATTATAAAAATAAAAGAGCCCTTGCTCTGTTTTGCCTAGTTTCCTCCAACGGTAATTCTTTACAAACTTAATCCAGATGTTTTTTAAAGTATAATTTCAGATTATAAGATCTCCACCTAGAGCACTACCTCATTCACAGCTTTTACTTATTTTTTTAGATCCAACCATAACAAGTATAATAAAATGAAAAACCTGAATACAACTAAAACTGAAAAAAATAAAGTTTTCATCAATCACCTTAAGAATAAAATAAAGACACCTGGGGCTGGGGACATAGCTTCATGGTAGAGAATCTGCCTAGCATACATGAGGCTTAGATCTCTAGCACCAAAGAAAATGTGAATTAATGAATGAATGGTGTCTTTTTCATAGTACCCAAATAACAAAATCTCACCATTAAAGGGCTTGCCTGTTTGGGTTAACTGATTTTAGAATTCTTATAGAGTAAGGTGTTGACTTACAGTGTTTGGATTGGTGAGATTCCTTGCGTCTGTCAACCAGCTGCTTAAGTGGTTATATGTACTTCTTCTGCAAAAATTAAAATTAGAATGTGTTGACTTCTACATACAATTGCCATTTATACAGAAAAAAAAAAAGACAGCCAGATATGATGTGTCACACACATGCAATTCCAGCAATTAAAAGGCAGGGGCAAGGCAGAAGAGAGCTGAGTTTGAGGCCATCATGGCCATAAGGTCAGCTTGTACTACAGTGAGACCTTGTCTCAAAAAAGATGCAAGCAAACAAGCTCATGTCAATATATACATACATATACAGACTAATTGGAAGATCCCAACTACATGTATTTCTACCTTGACCAGATGGTTACTCAAAAGGATGCTATATAACAGAACCAACATGACTCTCAAAAATCTAGTCAAACTTTGTTTTGCATTTTGAAACAAGGTCGTACTGTGTATGTAGTCCAAGCCATATTCCTGCTCCTATAGAACCAACTTTCTCTCAGTCCTCCCATGGTTACAGGTGTGTGCCATCATACCTGGCTACAAACTCAGTATTTTTAAATAGCTCGATGTCCAACTATACTAATGATATCAGTATTTAAAAGCATATACATAAACAGACTGATATACACGCAAGGAACATTACAAAAATTCAGAATCAAGATTTGCAATTTAGACACATTCCCTGAAATCATCCAGGTTTTCAATCATAAAATGGAGAAAAATACCAAAATGTCTAGCTAATAATATACTCATGGGAAAAATTTCTGCATCTACCTTCAAATTAAAATTTTCATGCAGAAATAAGACAGTCATACTAAATTAGTCATACTAAATTAATTCATCTTTCCTACACTGTTCTTTTCCTTTCTTTTTTTCAGAGAGTGTTTCCTAGGCTGGCTTCCAACTTGTGACACTCCTGCCTCTACCTCCTAAATGCTAGAATTATAGGCATGTGGCACCATGCCCAGTCTACTAATCTGGAGTAAGCTAATACACAGAAGAAAAAAAAATTGTTCCTATAGAAATTCAAGACCTCATCTACCAGAAAGTTAGTTTACACTTTCTATCTCTTATTTATAGCAGTTAGATCATCTGAAGATTCAGACTGCAACATTCTTTCACTTCATCTGAGCAAGTTTAAAAAGCATACTGTCAGCCAGACGGTGGTGGCACACATCTTTAATACCAGCAGGTTAAAGGAAAGTAGAGGCAGGCAGATCTTTTGAGTTTGAGGCCAGCCTGGTCTACAGAGAGAGTTCCAGAACAGCCAGGGCAATACAGAAAACCCTGTCTCAAAAAAACAAAAGAATAAAATAAAAAGCACTGTGTCATCTGCACTAGTTCAGCTCGCTCTAACACAGAAAATAAATCCAAACACAGACAGCTCTGGGTTAGGATGGCTTGGCGTTCTACTTCTTGACTTCAAAATATATTCACCTAGGTAGGTATTAACTGCATGACTGTTTGGCAGAACAACTAACAGGATAAAAAACAATAAAGTGCCTTGTAACAATTACAGTAAATGCCAAAAATAAAAGGTATAATTAAAGCAAGAACTTCTAAGTTGCAAATGTCAAGGATTAATACAAAAAATTGGTGGAAAATAGTGTCATGACTCTACTACCAACCTATGACTATGAATGGTCTAGTCACCTACAAACCTAACGACCTAAAAATTTACTTTTTCAGTAAATTATATTGAGATACAATGAATCACCATGAGCCCTTTAAAAATACAATTTACTTTTAGTATCACCACTATCAAATTCTAGAACATTCACTGGACCCCAAAAGAGAAACATTGTGCCTAATAATTGCCTATGCCTATGCCCTTGCAATCTTCTTACTGCCTCTAGGAGTTTGCCTAATCTAGATAAACACACAGAATCACATGTGGCCTTTTACACTTACATATAGCATTTATGTCAGTCATCCTTTCTACAGCTCAAGAAAGTTCACTGTGTGGATATGCCACCTGCTGTGTATCCATTCCTTTACCTGATGGGCATGATCACTTGAAAACATAAATTTTACCATAGTATTACTATGCTTAAAAATGTTTTCAAAGCAAAACAAATTGTGCTTTAAGCATACATCATCATATTTAAGTATATTGATAATATATGGAATGTTAAATGTAAATCCTCAGGAATGCAGTCATAGTTCATAAACAAGGCAGTTCTATACAACAGCCAGGTTCTTAAAGTCTCCCCACAAGACCATATTGATCATGTTACCAACTGCCCAGTACAGGGGGGAGACTTAGGCTTGTTTTACTGTTTGCTGAGAACTGACTGAGGCTTTCTGTACTATTATCACAACCAGTCCCCATCAATATTCTAAGGCAGTATTTTCTAGAGTGTGTCAAAGTCAACAGAGTTACACAACAAGGGATCCTTTACAGTAAAGGTCTCAGAGTCCTCTTATGCTCAGGCATTCTCTGGCTCTTCAAGATGAAATGGCATAGAACGTTTTCCCAGGCAGATCTCCAGCTGTCAGTTGGTCCCACTTGTCTCTACTTCCTTAGATGGGCTCTTCCTAGACGTGCTTTCGACTGGCACTGTGCATCACCATGAAAGTTCATTTCTAACTTACAGCAGACAACTGTTCAGGTCTAGTTAAGTGGCAGTTTGCTACATGCTCCAAAGTCAAACCTTTATATTCCTGTTTTGTGACTTCATGTCGAATGCTCTGAGTTTCCAGATATAGCCATGTTGTCATGAATTGAATCCTGATGCAGTGTTTTAAGTCACTTCAATACATGGTAGAAAAATGAATTAAGTAAATGAGTAAATATTATGTATAAACCACCACCTAAATGTCAAAAAAGTCACATATATCAAAAAAACAAAACAAAACAAAATTCTTTTTGGCCTACATATGGAAACAGGATGTTTCAGTCTATCATGCTTCCACAACAAAACTAAGTACTTCACTCCTCACTTGGCCTAACTGCAGATGTCAATTTTTGTTGTTGTTGATGTTTTTGTTTTGTTTTGTTTTTGTTTTTCGAGACAGGGTTTCTCTGTGTTAACAGTCCTGGCTGTCCTGGAACTCACCTGTAGACCAGGGTAGCCTCGAACTCAAGAGATCTGCCTGCCTTTACCTCCCAAGTGCTGAGATTAAAAGGTGCACCATCACTGCCCAGCTAGATGCTGTCAATTTTAACACAAATACTACAGCAATCCCTTACGCTGGCTCGCCTCCCCTGAAGTTAGTTATATAAAGCTACCTTTCTGCAAGCAACTGGTGCTGCTTCTCAAACTGTGCTCTTCTTGATCCCCCATTACCCATGGTCTTTCTTTAACCAACTTCAGGTGAAGAAAATCAGCATATTATTTTTTTCACAGCTTTAGAGGAGAATCCATAAAACCCAAATAAACTATTTACAGTCATCAATTACAAACTAAAGAAGGCCTAAATCAGTAAAAAAGAAAGTGCACTGCCCAAAGCAGACGTCTACTCCCTAGTCTGACACCATCGTACCTGGTGATGTCATACACCATGAGTGCACCCGCGGCTCCTCTATAGTAGCTCCGTGTGACAGCTCTGAACCGCTCCTGTCCTGCTGTATCCCAAATCTGCAGTTTGATTTTTTGGCCACTAACTTCAATTATTCTTGTACCAAACTCAACACCAATTGTGTGAGGGCAGTCAGCCATAACTGTTGAAGAAAAGAAACAAATTTCAGAAAACTTTTCTGGTAAGAAGCACAAAAGGCCTCAATCTCATCAGTTATAACACATGGCCTCTTACTCCACCACAAGATAAAAACTGTACTCTAAATCTTAACCAGTCACAAAAAGAGAAAGAATTCTGTAAGTATTCCAAAACTACTAATTATAGTGGATAAATGACACATACAGTGCAAAAAGAAAATGTTTCTTAAGATAATAATTTTGGCAGTAGGGAGCTGGAGTGATGTCACAGTGATTAAGAACATTTGCTGTCCTGTCAGAGGACCAGAGTCTAGCTCCCTGCACAACACTAAACAACTCACAATTGCTTATAACTTCCAGCTCCAAGGGATCCAACACCCTCTTTGGGTCTCTGTGGGTACCAGCCCACATATGGCATACACATACATGCATGCATGTGCATACACCCACATAAATAAAAAAAGTTTAAAGGATACATTTAAAGTAAAAGAATAAAAAAGGTTATTTAAATTTTACATTTTACACATTTTTAAAAACTAATTCTACATTTATACTATCAAGAAATCCAAACAGCCTGCCATGGTGTGCACATCTTTAATCCCAGCACTCAGAAGGCAGAGGTAGGCAGAGCTTAATTAGTTTGAGGACAGCTTGGTCTATTTTTATTTATAAAATAAAACATAGTTTATTCCAGGTCAGTAAGAGAAGAGCAAAACAGTGAGACCCTGTCTTTTTAAAGATATACATATACATGAAAGAAAGATCAAAGTGAGTCTGATCATACATTTAACAAAAACCACCATACAAACATGCTGGTAATAAATAATACATTTTATCTGTACCCATTAAAAAAATTATGGCACCTGGGCCAGATATATGGATCAGCAGTTAAAAGTTCGAAGAGTCTTGTAAACAAACCAAGTTTGGTTCTCAGCAGTCAACATCAAGATGGCTCACAACCACCTGTGACTCACCCCAGCTCCAGGGGATCTGCTGTCTCTCCAAGGGCACCTTCACATGCACAGTTCCCCTCCCTTAAAAATAAATCTTTAAAATCAAACTTTAGAAAAAAAAAAGTCATGGCCCTTTAAAAACCCAAGAGTAAATATGGAGACAGGTTATAATCAAATGCATAAAGTACACTGAAAATGGCACTTTTTCTGGTGTAGTGAATGTGACAATAGTTGTAAGCTCTCATCTTTTTACCTTTCATATTGAACTTACATTTTTTTTCTGTAAATTGATGAAGCAAGCAAGATTTTCCTACTCCCATATCCCCTGTTTAAAAAAAGAAAATGTTTCAGGCGGCAATTCTGTTTCTCAGTTTTTACTCTTATGATCATATGCAGTGATGGCTACACTGGACATAGCTCACACATCACAGAACCTGACCACTAGGAACAAATGCATCTCACTCCTTTAGTAAAATGAAGTAAAGGCTATCCTAATTTTTAGGATAGAATTTGATTGCAAATACTGTTTAGTAAATAGCTAACAAGCTATACATGGCTTGTGACAAAAGAATTACTGTAATGGGACTTTTTCAGTTTCAACTGCTTCCAGGTGGGGACCAAGTGTACTTGTTGGTCTATACAAATGAACTATCCCAAGGGCAAGCAAAAATAAATAACTAACTAAATATTGGAAGTCTGGCTCATTATTTTCCTGTTTTACTGCTACATTACAGTAGATGCCATCTTACAAAGCTACACAGACTTGACATCAAAGCAAAAGACATGGGCTTTCTTTATATTTACGGCTTGTTTTGTTCTCAGCAGCCGGGGCAGGTCTATAGGAGCTCTATCACCAGTGCACCTAGGCTTTCATCACCTGTTATGCTAAACATTCATGGACAATGTGAGCAAAGTCTTGACACTTAAGAGAAAACAAAAATATTCTAATTATATATACACATACAACCAATTTTGGAATTCAAGGGGACTTGAAAACTTTTATGATACTGGGGTATTTCAGCACTAGTGGGAAATTAATTACATCCCCAACACTACCAAGTCCGGAGGTAGCCCTGAAGAACAATCACTATCATTTCACTAGTGCCCAAAAAGAGACTAGAGAAGTATACAGGGCCACGATGTAAAAGGCATATTTATCCTCATCAAAAGCTTTAGTTCTGAAGTCAGAAAAGCATGTACCTTCAGCAGCAGTATGTTTAAGTACTGGTGTATAAATGTGTTAACTTTCTTTGGAGGACAAGCATACACGTTTTAAAAACTTACCAATAATAATATACTTAAAGATGTAAGAGTAGTTGTATGGTGCAGTTGCCATGGTGGCACTAAAAACAAACAAACAAAAAAAACCATGTTACTTCAGAAAAAAGTACACACAAATTATCTAAACCCATCACTGCTACCCTTTCAAAAGGCAAAATACATTGCAAATATACACTCATACCCACATCTCAAACATATCACACATATTAAGAAACCACATTGACTACACAAATAAAATTTTGATTTAAGTCAGTAAAATTCCCAAAGTGATCAAAAATTCTCTTGAATAAATGTTACTTACATATTCTTATATTATCCACAAAAATATAAAAAAAAAACCTATGTTCCAAAACACTCCAAAATTTCATTTTAGGAAATATCCAAAAACAAGTATTATTCTGAAAATTTTTTTAAAGAAAAGAATCTCTACAAATTTAAGTCAAACATCATTAAACAGTTCCTTCTCTAAGGTCTGATTTTTCTTGTTATCTGATAAAATAAACTACAATATCAAAAGTAACCACTAGCATAAACACAAAATAACTTTCATCCTCTATTTTAAATCAGTACTTAGCAAAGAATCTAAAGTGTATAAAGAAAGAACAAGCATGTAATTCAAATCAAATTGATGTCAAAATTAGATTGAATCACTTGAAATTGCTGTTCCTATAGACTTTTTAAAAGGACTTTTTATTATTGGCAATTTCACATAACTCAACAATACAGTATTCAATTATTAAAAGCATATGAAGTGCCTTCTGTATACCATTCTAGTAGTTGAGAAAGGTTATAAAGCTACACTCACTGTTATGAAATGCAAAAGCTTATATATTAAGTATATATTAAGATACTTTCAAAGATCATAGCCTACTCCTTAGTCCTCAGGTATACTCAGCCTAAAAACTTTTCATTTCTTTCTTACTTGTAATAACTTTTAATCTCACAGGCACAATAGCATGCATGTTAGGCCCAGCTGATACTCAGGAGACTGAAGGATTATTTGAATCCAGGCTTTTGAGTTCAGTCTGGACAATAAAAGAAACCTATGTCTTCCCAAATAATTCACCTAAGTGCCTTAATATATCTAATACTGAGCTAGGTTCTAGAGAAACACATTCTAATACTGATAACATCTAATAAAATTTCTTCCCAGTTTTCAGATAAGGAAAGACAAAAATCATACATACCATGGCAAAACATTTGCTTTCCAGTGTTTTAGTGAATATTTTGTGGTAACTTTACGTTATATTTCAAATAAAATTTCAACATAATCAAATTAAACCTACAGAAAGAACATCTGCAATAGGTGAATAATCAAGGAAAAGAAATCATTAAATGCAGAAAATTAAGGAACCCTCACATAATGCCTGGTGGTCTCACTTTGCTGTACAGACAACACTCAACACAAGTCCACGCCTTGCTCCCAATACACCCAGCATGTTGTGACACATTTATAGTCAGTCCTGTACATCATAGAAAACTCCCTTAACCAGTTCTTCCAGGAGGAGTTTTTCTGGTTAGATTAGCTGGGAGCCGAAACATGAACTTCTAACTTCTACCTCGTTTCTAGATGCTACTGGCACTCAAACTTGGCCTTAACCTGGGTGGTGGCACACGCCTTTAATCCCA
This sequence comes from Ellobius talpinus, assembly GCA_001685095.1. Classification (NCBI taxonomy): domain Eukaryota; kingdom Metazoa; phylum Chordata; class Mammalia; order Rodentia; family Cricetidae; genus Ellobius; species Ellobius talpinus. The sequence continues at coordinate 1,985 of LOJH01006143.1, read as the reverse complement.
GCACTCAGGAAGCAGAGGCAGGGGGATCTCTGAATTTGAGGACAGCTTGGTCTACATAATGAGTTCCAGGACAGCTGGGCCTATGCAGAGAGACCCTGTCTCAAATGGATAGATGGATGGAAGGAGGGAGATAGGGAGATAGACAGATAGACAGACTTACAGGGCTTGTGCTGTAGCTTAGTGTTGAAAGCAGGCTTAGCATGCACAAGGCTCTGGCTTCAGGCCCCCAGCACACAATGCCCAAGAATTGTGGCTTTTAAACAGTTCCAAAGTTAACTAACTTCAAGAGTTCTAGGAGCAATCATGAAATTATAACTCAATTCTAGTTGGGCAATTTGTGTACACGCTAGTCACACATAGCATTCTCTAAATATCAATTGAAATGAGTTTTGAGAATGTTTTTAAATAAAAAACATAATATAGTTTTCCAAATAATCACTATTTCAGGATGAACACCAAAGCTTTGTTTCCACTTCTGCACATTAATTTTTCGACTCAAGTTTCTTTTACAAATCCATATAAAAACCCTAAAAAGAGAAATGGGGAAACAGCGCTGGGGACGTACCTCAACTGGCAGAGTGTCTGACGAGCAAGTACCAAGAGCTACCTTCACACATAAACAAAACCCAGTGGTACAGGCCTATAATCCAGCACTGAGAAGGTGAAGATCACCCTTAGCTACATAATGAACTTGAGGGATGGCCTGAGCTTCATGAGACACTGTCTCAAAAAACAAAACAAATAATAACCAAAAGAAAACAAACACTCACAAAATTTATTCTATAGACAATTGTAGAAAACTTCTTATTCAAAAATAAGAAACTGGTAATCTTTAAATAACCACACAGCTGAATCAAACTATGTACTTACAGCGGAGTCACCACTGCTCTGACAAAGGCTTTTTCAACCTCACTTGAACATAAAGCATGAGACTGATCAAGTGAGCAAAATATTTTTGCCTAGCTTTGAAAAGGGGGGAAAAATCCCTGTTATGTAAGGGTAAATTTGCTTTAAAAGCTCAAAGGTCAAAAAAAGGCAGAGAAGGTGAGGATGTGAGCAAGAAATGCTGTCCCAGTTCACATTGAAAGCACAGTCCACTCAACGGACAATTTCCACTGATTTAAAAAAAGGAGCTTGTCAATATTCTATAACTTGTGTCATTAAAATGCATTTTCTTCCCATTTTATTTTGTGAAACATGGTCTCATTATTCACCCAGACTTACCTAGGACTCACTATGTCATGCATTTATAATTCTCCTGCCTCAGCATTCTGAGTACTGTGACTACAGGAAATGCCACCTTTCGTTTCATTTTTTTAATAAAAAATGTTTGGATAAAGTTGACATTAAGATCTCCTTTGATGCCTTTGCTTTAAAAAAAACACAAAACAAAGAGAATGATCCATTTCCGACAACAAACACCACTAAGCACATGATGAACAATTTGTAAACTAAGAACACAACTGCAACAGTTTCCACTTATGGGGCACTTGATAAACTCCAAGCAATACTCTAACAGTGACTTCATCTTTACTGCTGTCCTTAGAAGACAGCTATGAGTATCCTCATTTTACAAGTGAGGAAATGATCTCAAGAAGAAAGTAGTATGTCTAGCTCAGGCAGTTTGGGACAAGTCTATAACTGTATTCAGCACTATTAATAACAGAAATTCCCTTTTAAAAAACAGCACCACCCTGTCTCTTCCAGGTGATTATGTACCAGGAAGCATAACTCTTTAAGGTACAGACCTTTCATTCCTTCACTTCTAATGTAACACTCTGAATAAGAAATATTAAATAAGTACATCTGGAGTATGCACAGATTTAAGAAACTACAACTACAGATAATTAGTAATATTGATTTACTATTTATCTACTGTTAACAATAAGAAGGGACATTTGGTAATAAAGCATACAATAATCTGTTACTTTTCCCTGATGGAGGAGGGTCATCTGTCTATGTGTTATTTTTATTGGTTAATAAAG
>LOJH01006142.1:14421-27162 GCA_001685095.1 Ellobius talpinus | reverse complement strand
AGAGAGAGAGAGAGAGAGAGAGAGAGAGAGAGAGAGAGAGAGAGAGACTCTGCCTCTGCCCCAATGGAGCTCACATTCTGACTTAGGAGGATAGACAGTAACTTCATTTATTTACTTAGTGTTTTGATCAGAAAGTACTTTGGAGAAAATAAAACAACTAGAGCATGGTGTTTGCCATTCTCTCAATTTGTAGAACTCATAAATGAAGGAGGAGAGGAATGAGCGACACAGACCTAGCCACAGAACAGGGCAGGAGTTTGGAAGCAGTGGGGCAGTAGGGAGTTTGGGTATTTTCCAGGAATAGTTGGGAATTCAGCTAGCTGGGAGCAGGCTGAGTCAGAAGAGAGGGATCGACAGGAGCCATTGTGAACCAACCATGGATTCTGAACCAACCTAAGGAGTTTGAATTTTATTCTGAGTGACATCCAAAGCCACTGGAGGATTCTGAGTGGAGAAAGTACATGATTGGATTTGTTATTCTAAGGGCTCATTCTGACTTCTGAAAAGAACTCATGGAAGCCTGGAGACCAGTTAGTAAGCTGACAGTAGTCTACGCAAGAGGCTCAGTCTAGGTGAACTCAGCAGTGGTCAGGGGTCATGAGAAGTGGCTGGATTTTGCATAGGACCCACAGGACTTGCAGGCAGATGGGTGTTGTTTGTGTCAGTGTTTTCTCTTGAGCCAGTGGAATGGAATCACCATTGCCTACAACTGAGATAGCAGAGAGGGCTTGGGAAAGAGCATCGGGAGTGAGTTGAGATGAACAGAGGTGCTGGATGGATGGACACATGTGTGAGCTGGTGTTTAAAGACAAGAGTTTTCAGAGATGAGGGGAGGTTGAAAGTAGAGCCTAAAGGAGCATGCTTCAAGGAGTGGATGTGTAGAGAGAAAAAAAGAGCAGTGAGACCCCCCCAAAGCTGATGACATGTGGCTTAAAGTACAAATTGTTGTGGATTGTTGGAAAGTCTTTATTCTGTTCTTATTCTTGAACATTTCATGCCCTTTCTTGCCTGTTCTTCCTCTACACATGTCTTGCTATGGAGTCTCTTAATTTTATCTCTAAGATGAAAACCAGCACTTCATACCACTTCCTCTGGAGACCTCATAGATTAATAGGCACCGAAACTACAACTGGTCTCTATTCCTTTCAACTCCTTAGAAGTTAAGGAGAAGCCATGGAGGGTGGCATAAAAACAAAGACATCATTCGTGGTCTCTTGGATCTTATCAGTGAGGAACCTTCAAAAAGGTTCTGTCCTCCTCTGAGAAGAAAAAATAAGAAGCATGCCAAGTGCTTTGCTTTAATCCACGACCTTGGACCTTCATCTTCCAGTCAGAGAGATAAAACTTGATGTTGAGTTGTGTATAGACAGATATCATCCCCCAAATGACCTAGCTCCCATCATATGATCTTCGGGTTGCTTGAAAAGGTCACTCTGTGACTAACAGAAAGATGAACCAAAGATAATGTACCTGCACATGTTTATTTTTTCCTAGTCATTACGGGTGTATAAACAACTCTAAACCTCAGAGAAATAAAACAGACAAATCCTGTGGATAATGAATTTGGATTAGACACAGCAGGAGTGGCTTATCTCACTCCCTAGTGTCAGGGACATCAGGATAGGAGACAGGAAGTCTGACAGTTGGAAACTTCTGGAGGCTCACTTGCTGACTAGCTTACTTACCTCACCCAGCAGACACTAGTACAGTTCTCTCCATAGTTCTTTTGCATATGTTTGTATTCTTAGCTTTGCCTAAGTACCCTCCCATCAGAGAAAGTACTAGGCTTCCTATCAGGCCTCTCCAGTAAGGTGACACAAAATAGAAGGATTCTTTTTTCCCCAAAATTCCTAGCTCATTAAGTATTAATATTGATTCCAAAATTTAATGGAGTTTTCACAGACCAGAGCTTTGTAGTTTTAAAAGTATCATGCTGAGGTTGAATTTCATTGATTGGCTTTATTTTAATAAGCCTTGGAATATTGGAACTGTGGACTGTTAGACAATTGAGTTTCTACATGTCAAATAACCTTCTGTGCTGGTTGTTATTTATGTATTATGTCAATTTTACACAGGCTAGGGACTTCTGAGAAGAGGGAACCTCAGTTGAGAAAATGCCTACATCAGATTGGTGTTTTATTGATTAATGTTGGAAGTGGAAGGCCTAGCCCACTGTGGGAGGTACTACCCTGGGCGGGTGGTCCTGGGTTGCATAAGAAAACAATCTGAGTAAGTCATGGCAACAACCCAGTAAACAGCCATCTTCTATGGCTTCTGCTTCAGTTCCTCCCTCTAGTTCCCTGTTCTTATTTCCCTCAGTTATGGAGTATGACTTGAGAGTTGTAAGATAAAATAAACCCTTCCTTCCCCAGGTTGATTTTGGCCATGGTGTTTCATCACAGCAATAGAAACACTAACTAATACCAAATTGGTACCAGGAGTGAGGTCTGACTTATAATAGAGCAGCTGGTTTTCAAGAGTGACTGTATTTAAACAGAGAACCAGGTAAATATTTCATGCTCTGTTGTGTCCTAACATCAGAAGTCACAGAGTATCGATTCTGACATACTATAATGGTAGGGTCTTAACCTTATCCAAGATTAGTGATAGAGATATTGGTGCCACATTTTAGGGGCAGAAGTACCAACCACATTGTAAGGGGAAACAGGTATGAGGACATCCATTCAAAAATACAGTCTGTTAGCTTTTAAAGAAATAGGGTTGTATAGGCCTATTTCATATATCCTTAGTTGGGGTTAACCTCCTCCTCAATACCACCTTTCTCTTATTCTCCTACCTTATCCTCATTCAGCCTTTCTTCCCCTAGTGTTCCCCCCCAACTTTCCCATATCATATTCATTTCAATAAACACAGTTATTGAAGATGTGAATCTAAAATTTGCATATGAGTGAGAATCTACGGCACTTTTCTTTCTGGGCCCAGGTTGCCTCATTCAGTAAATTTTCTAGTTGCATTAATTTTTTTTGTTGCAAATTTCACTTTTAAGTGCTGAACAGAATGCCACTGTTTAAGTGTATTATATTGTTATTATCCTCTCATCTGAGACATCTAAGGTGGTTCTACTTCCAAGCTCTTGTATGTAGAGCGGCAATAAATGCAGGTATGTAGGTATCTCTATTACAGCCCTTTTCCAAGGAGTGATTGTATCATAGGGAGGGTCCAGTTTTTAACTTTTTGAGAAACCACACTGATTTACATAGTGACCTTTAACCGTTTATATTCCCAGCAGCCACGGAGAAGGGTTTCTCTTTCCCCGCATACTCACCAGCATTTGTCATTTTTTTTTTGCATGAGACAGGATAGCAAAGTCATTTTCATTTTCATTTTACTGATAGCTAAAGAATTTAAACACTTGTATTTTATTTTATTGGGGTAGGATCTCATGATGTAGACCTGGTTGCCTATAGGTGGCTGTGTAGACCGGGCTGACATTGAATTCACAGACATCTATCTGTCTCTGCTTCCCAAATGCTGGGGTTAAAGGCATGTGCCATCATACTTGATGATGTTGAACACCTTTAAATATTTAGTAGTCATTAACACTTCTTCGTGTGAGAACTCACCATTTAATTTCATAGCTCATTTTTTTATTTAAATATTTATTTTCTTGATGTTTAGTGTTTTGTGTTCTTTCTTTATTCTGGTTATTAATCTATTAGATGTATAACAAAGATTTCCCATTGATATCAACTTTCCATGGAATTTATATGAACAGATGTCTTTAGTTTTCGAAGTATCACACAGGTGATGTTGAATTTCATCTACTGATGTTATTTTACTTAATCCTGAAATATTGGTTTCTTATAATAATGGAGCATCGAGTTCTGCAAATGTTGAGATTTGACTGTGCTAATGCAGGCATCCAAGGTAATGGAGGGCACTATAAGAAGAATGTGCGGTCCAGGCTGACTTGATTAAGAGTGGGAAGTATTTTGTGGCCAAGGGAAAAGTGGGTGTGTTAGTCAGAATACTCTAGAGAGGAACAGAGCTGATAGGATAAACACACACACACACACAGTGACTATACAAATTTATACTCCCACCAACAATATATAAGGATTTTCTTCCCCCTGTATCCTCACCAGCATTTGTCATTTCCCACCCCAAGACTGTTGTGGTAGTTTGAATGCAATTGGCCCCCATAAGCACACAGGGAGTGACATTATTATGAGGTATGACCTTGTTGGAGTAAGTGTAGTCTTGAGAAAGGAAGTGTGTCACTGTGGGGTTGGGCTTTGAGGTCTTCTATGCTCATGCTAAACACAGTGAGAGAGTTCACTTCCTGTTATCTGCGGATGGAGATGTAGGCTCTTAGTTCCTTCTCTGGCACCATGTCTGCCTGCAGACCACCATGTCTCACAATTATAAAACCTCTGAAATGCTAAGCTATCCCATTAATGTTTTCAAAGAGTTGCCACGGTCTTCAGAGCAATAGAAACCCTAACTATGACAACTGCTATAGAGCTTTCTTTCAAATGAACAAATGCTAAATATTTTTTTCAACCAAAAAAGACTTTTTTTTTATTTTATGTGTTTTGTCTGCATATAGATCTGTTCACTGTGTGCATGCAGTACCCACAGAAGTCAGAAGAGGGCGTTGGAGCCCTTGGAACTGGAGTTACAGATTACTGTGAGTGGCTTGGGGATTCTGGGAACCAAGCAGGGATTCTCTGGAAGAGCAGTCAGTGCTCTTAATCAGTGAGCCATCTCTCTGGGCAATAAGATGTCCACAGATCATTTCAAACCAATCCTCAGGGAGTGTTATTGCTTTTAAGTCTTGAAGACAGTTTGGCCTGGAGGCTCTTACTTGCTCTCTATAAAAATAATCATTACTTAAGGGCTTTTTAATTCTTTTTTTGGTTCGATGTTGAGTATTTTTAGCCATTCGTGATCTCATATTTGCTGAACTGGGATATTCTGTCTTTGAACTCCCAATGAACAATCAAATATAGTTTAGAAAAATGCCATCTGCCTTCTGAACTCTGAGATGCTGGAAGAGCATGCTAGATGAGAGCTGCTGCAAGGACAGCCCCCAAGGAAGTGCTGCATCTGTCTTCAGCTAACACAAGGACATTGGGGCATGCTTGTGAGCAGACATACGCCTTGTAACAAAAACTGCATTCCCAGAAACTGACTCGTAAGAAATCTCCTTCTTTAGGCTGGCCAGGTTTTGTGCATTCCTACAAAGGTTACCCAGGGCCACTTCTTATTCAAGCTACCTTTATGATTACAAGTTCCTGTAGACTTTAATCTGCCGCAAGCAGGTTGAGTTAGAAGGCGCCTTCCTATGGGCTCTTACTATAGTCATGCTCCTTGCCATGTGGCTTTTCTGATATCATAGCCTAGAGCTCAGAGATTTCTGGAACTTACTTTTGCATGTGGGCCACCCTTGACCAATGGGAGAGAGCAGAATGTGGATACATGCTTCCCTAGTGTGTCTCTAAGGCAGGCACTGGTGAGATGCAGCTCCTAAGGCTCCTTGGGATATTCTGGCAGGTCCAGCAGAGGGTGCTAGCAGAACCGGCCTACTCAGTAGTACCCTTTGTGTTGTCTCTGTCTCATCCCTGTCCTGTGCATTCTCACTTCCTGGGAACCATAGTCCCCCAAAATGCAAAGAAATGGCTTTGCTTCATATTCTTTTTTGGTGTAAACCAAGGCTAGCGTAGAATTCTTCACAAAATTTCTCTTGAGTCTTGCTTTTCTTGTTAAACTGTAGCAACAGAGTCAAGAAAGAGGTGAGTAAACATTCCTGGGTTTGTTATAGGTCTGTGAACGGCTATGCCTGAGCATACAACTATGTGAGAAAAATGGATGCAGTAATTTCTTGACTATTGACAGGAAAAGAGAAGTGTATGACCCGAACACCATTTATATCTGATGGTATTATGCACCCTCTCACAGTTACTGGGGGTTCAAACCCAACGTTCCCTTTCTATTCTTAGTTTAAGTTCTTTCCAACTCGACACCTGTGGCAGAACGTTTGGGGAAGGATTTAGAACACGTACGAAGCAGATCAGCTGGTTTGAAAGGAAAAGTTGAAATCATTGCTGCTTGGAATAATTTATACTTTCCCCCATCAATACAAAGAATTAAAGACTGGTTAAATATAATGATATAATATTACTTCTTTTTGTTCAAAACTAGAAACTCATCTAATTAGCCCTTCCATACACTGTCAGCATGGTTACTGAGAGTGTATAACCTAAGGATCTTAAAGGGAGAAGTTGGGGCTGGGACATGACTTGCTTGTTAGGTGCATGCTATAGAGTGTGAGGACCAGAGTTTGGGTCCCTCGAACCCAGAAAATGCCATGTGGCTGTGGTGGCCCACCTATAACCCACTTAAAGAGAGGCAGAGACAGGGGATCCCAGAGCATTCTGGAGAGCTAGACTAGATGATTCAGTGAGCTCCTGGACAAATAAGGTCTTGTCCCAAAATATGAGATAGAGAGTGATCAAGGAAGACACCCAACATCGACTTTTGGTCTCTTCATATGCACACATGTATACTCACATACATGTGAAAAGAGGGAAGAGGGCTAGAAGAACTTCACAGGTAAAGCTTGGCCCTTACCAAACTCTGGAGATTCACAATTGTGGAGGGGGAGCCCTGGTGATTATTTTCATAATCAGTTCCTGAGGAGGAAGCTTCCTCCCTCAAAAGATGAAATCTCATTGTAATTTCAGTAGTATGGACTGGCTACAGGAAGCATCAGAGGAGAGGGCCCTTTAAAATTTCCATTCACTAGGGATGTTCAAATTGTGTTGTCCTCACTTGGTAGCTTTCTCCAAATGGTTGCTAGTGTACTAATGCTAGTTTTTGAGTAATAATTTGAGACCACCTGGGTTCTTCCCCTGCCTGTTTCTGCCTCTCTCTCTGTCATGTGTATTTGGTGTATATTCATATGTGTGCGCAGGTATGCATGCCTCTGTGTGCACAGAGTCCAGAGAAAGAGATCGAGGGTCTTACTATGTCATTCTTCACCTTATTTCTTTGAGACAGACTCTTGATATGGGATTTCTCTCTGTATGCTGTGCATATGCTTTATTGCCATTGGTCAATAAAGAAGCTACTTTCGGCCAATGGCTTAACAGAGTAAAAGCAGGTGGAAATCCGAACAGAGATGGAGAGAGAGAGAGAGAGAGAGAGAGAGAGAGAGAGNATAGATTAATAGAAATGGGTTAATTTAAGATATAAGAGCTAGCTAGAAATATGCTCAAGCTATTGACCAAATGGTATTGCAATTAGTATAGTTTCTGTGTGATTATTTCAGGCTTGGGTGGCTGGGAACGAATGAGCAGCCTCTGCTTACAGACTCCCACTGTTCTGTCTTCCACAGCACTAGGGTAATAGGTATGGATCTAGTCATACCGAGCTTCTTAGCTGTGGGATCCAAATTCAGGTTCTCATGCTTGCACAGCAAATGCTCTTACCCACTAAGCCATCTCTCTCTTCAGCCTGGTTCTTGTTTTTTTATGCTTTTTTGTTTCCACAAGGAAAAAAAAACCTTGTGAAAACCTGGAATCACCCTTTTCCGTGAGGTTGCACTGTGTGGGTAATTATCCATCATGGGATCCCTTTTTGCCTTCTGTTGCATTTAGATCACTTCATCTTTATCGATGAGTCACAAGAACCACGAGTGCACATATGTTTCCTTTTGAAACCTTTCAATCATATAGCCGTGCATAGGAAATCTTAGACATTGGTTTAGTAATTGCAATGAATTTGGTTACAGCAATAGAAAGCCAAGTAGAGTGACTGAAGCAAAGATGATGTGCCCTCCTATAGATTCAAGGACAGAGGTGAAGGTGGGGGAGGTGGCCAACATCCTGTAGGTCTTTTGACCTTTGGCCTCTGTCCTGCTTAGTTTATCTGGTCACCTTGACTCTAGCCATAGTCATTTGGGGAAATGGAAGCTCACCTGGGAAATCTCCCCTACCAGAGAAGCCAGTGTGTAAGCCTGTGAGGCATTTTAATGATTAATGATTGATGTGTGAGGGCCCAGCCCATCACGATCAGGGCCACCCCTGGGCAGGCTGGTGCTGCACACAAACGCCTGTTTACGCTCTATGCGCTACCATACAGTTTCCGAGCTTTGGGCAAGGGGCTGGAGGTTGAAACACACAGAGACAGACAGAGAGAGAGAGACAGAGACACGGACCTCTAGTCACTAGTAAGAAGCCCTTTATTCAATAGCACCACGGAGGCTTATATACCCAACAGTCATGTGGGCCAACAGGTGAAAACCTTATCCTCTGATCCTCAAGGCCAAGGCAACACGTGCTCGTGAAGCAGAGCTGGTAAACAACTTTGACACAGCTTTCAGTAGCTCAAATCAGAAGGAAAGTAAAGATCACTAGCAGGGAAGAGCAGCTGGAGGCCAGGACTCCAAATGCTCCCAACAGGCTGGCTTAAGTTCTATAAGAAAAGAGCTGAGCAAACCAGTAAGCAGGGCTCCTCCATATCTTCTGCTTCAGTTTCTGCCTCCAGGTTCCTGCCCCGTCCTCCCTCCGTGGCAGACTATCACCTAGAAGGGTAAGGCGAAATCCTTCCTCCCCTGTTGCGTTTGGTCTTGGTGCCTTATCACAGCAATGGAAACCCAGCTGAGGTGGCCTTTATTTTTCTGCCTCATTTATTATTTCACCTGGCTTGCTCTTCTCTCATGAGAAGAAAACATGGCTGCTAATAGGCTCTACCCAGATTTTTTGCTTCTAGTTTTAGCCACTTGCAGAGAGATGGGGCTCACTTTGTTTACAGGTACTCAATTCCTGATGAGGACAGGCGGGCAGCAGGGATCAGACACTCTGGAACTTACCCGATGGCCTGGATAGTTTGTAAAAGTCATTTGCCCTCTTTCTTAACTGAAGCCAGATTTTGTACAAGATAGTCCAGGCGTCACCATGTTGGGAGTGGGACAGAGGGTGGGAAGGGTGGTCTGGGAAGAAAGTGGAGGGGTTACTGCATGGTTACAGCAGTAATTGGTCTTCACTTTGATCTAAGAGAATCAGGACCTTATTACCAATAAGGTAAATTACACATAAGTTACCAAATACGGTTGGTACTTGGAATATTAAATAGTTCATTAGGGAAATGGAATGTTAAAAAAAGTAGTTTTTGATAATTTTAAGGATGAAGATGATATAACAAACCAGGAACAATGTGTACATTTTCTGACAATGTGTGAATATTGAAATGTTGTTGGCAATATAAAGGAAATATCAAATCATTATAATCCCCCTTTATTGCCCTACTACTGAAATACTACTCCAGTCAAATACACACTTAACTTTGGTTGCTATGGTTGTTTGTTCTGCTCTCTGCCAACTTTTTAAGTGACTGTTAGGTTAAATGAGTATTTTTTTTTTTTTACCATGTTGTGTTAGTCCGGGTTCTCTAGAGGAGCTGGGTCAACAGAACACATACTGTATATTATTCTAAAAGGGCATTTGTTTCTCGGCTCCATTGTTTCCATTGTAGCTGTTGTTTTACACAAGGACATTCTTGTACATTTATATAACTTGCCTTGATACTATTCTCCTTCACCCCACTTCCCTCCCCTTCTCTTATTACTTCTCCTTGTTCCTCTGGGCCAGTGGTTCTCAACCTGTGGGTTGCGACTGTTTTGCAGCTCAACTGATTCTTTTACAGGGGTTACATATCAGATAGCCTGCATTTCAGATATTTGCTCTACAATTCACAATGGTAGTAAAATTCCAGCTGTGAAGTAGCAGTGAAATAAGTTTATAGTTGGGGTCACCACAGCACGAGGAGCTGAATTAAAGGGTGTCAGCGTTAGGGAAGCTGAGAAGCACTACACCACTCAATTTCACTCCTGTTTTTATGTCATATATAAATGCATGATTTTAAAAAGTTAGACTCATTGGTTTATTTATAAGGTGAAGGCATTGCCTGTATGTGTGTATGTGCACCATGTGCATGCTGGGTACCCACAGAGGTGAGAAGAGGACCTCAGGTCATCTGGCGCTGGAGTTGCAGATGGTTTTGAGCTGCCATGTGGTTGCTAGGAACCAAACTCTGGTTCTCTACAAGAGCAACAAGTGCACTTAACTGCTGAGATCTCTGCCCAACCCATGAATATGATATATCACATAAGGGCCACAAATGCAGAAATCTCGCAGCATTTGCATTTCTGAGATGAACTTAATTTGCATGATACCATGATCTCCACTTGCAGCGATTTATGACTGAAAAAATTTCACTGTGTATCTACCTACACCACTTTTCTTCCTTGGCTCCTAGTAGGACACCTGGGCTGGTTCTGTGGCTTAGGTGCTGTAGTAAACACTGATGTGCAAGTGTCTCTGTGATGTGCTGGCTTGGAGTCCTCTGACTAAGTACCCGGGGTGGTCCAGCTGGGTCGTGTGGCAGAGCTATTTTTGGTTTATAAAAAGACTTACATTGTTGGAAACTGAATAGCCCTAGATGGCACCAGCAGCGGCAAAGAACTAGAGAGGCAAAGAACATAAAGTTGCTCAGCCCAAGAAGGTAGAAGTTTCAGAAGAAGGGAGACGAAGGATGCAGCCCCACCCAGTCCAAATCTGCCTTCCTGTGTGCTCTTTGGAGAGCCAACGGTGTGAGTCTGTACTGAGGGCTAAAGAAGCTGGCATCTGATGTCCATGGACAATGGTGACATCAAGTGTACGTGTTCAAGAAGAAAAGGAGCTTGCACACGCTGCCTGGCTCCCTCCTTTGCTTTAGTTTCATTTGGGTTTCCAGCCTGCTTGATGGGGCCTCTCATCTTCAGGGTAGGGTTTCATTTATCATTGACCTTTGCTTTACATTGCTGTCTCTTGTACCTACCTTCTAAGGAAGCCTGTCCAGCATTGTGTGCTCTCCGTTAATTGCCTGGGCATCTCTCTCAGTCTAATTGAGTCAACAAGATTAACCATTGCAGACGCCAGCATCTAATTAAGGACATTAATCCACATTAATACTTGTAGATCTAGGTTATTGCTTTAAATCACTAACACCGTATTGCCCACTGTGGTATTCCTTATTTTTAATTGTACAAACAGAATGACTAAGCAGTTATGTCCTGGAGGTATTTTGCTTGGCTTTGAATGCTCAACTTTGCTACTTATATGGATATAATCTTCATAAAATCCTTAATTTCCATATGCCTCTGATTATTTACCTATAAAGTGGTGATAATACTGTAGCATATTGTGATGAGATTAGCTGGGATAAGCAAAGTGCTTAGAATAGGGTCTGGCAAGCTTGTGGTTGATATTCAGTAAATGCCAGCAATTACATTTTTATTCTTTTTACTATTAATACTTTCTTTGAGATTATAGATGAATGCTTAAAAGACATTGTTACATGCCTTCCCTCTACTTTTTATTAAAATGATAACCTAAGATGGATTCCTTGTGAAAAGTTCATGAGCACCCCTCCCCCGCCCCAGTGAATATAAAGATGACTGGGAGACTCTGAAGACCTCAGGACAATGATTTCCATTCGTGAGAGTATGAAGAGTCAGGTATATTTCCTCTCTGTTACGTTTCCTCTTGTCATACCAACTGGAACCTGGGGGGGGGAGCTTCTCCTCTAACCCGCATCCCTGATGACAACTCACCAGGCATTTGTAGCAGAACCAACAAAGAACTGTGCTGGTTGATAGAAGTGGGAGCCTTTTGGGTGAGACTGCTGTAAGCCATGGGGCCTCAGGCTGATTTTCCTTTTGGCTCCATTTCTCCTGGAAATGAAATCTGCGGATTCAAGGCTGTCAGTTTCCAAGACTGTCACCTTACCAAGAACAAATGTTTCCATGTAGGATGAGACACTCCTGTTTTGTGGAGTAATAATGTTACTATTTAAAACTCTGGCATCTGGTGAAAATTTATATTAGAGTAATAAATTCCTACGCTAGCTTCATAAGATCCTAGCTCATTTTTAATGCTGCCATCCATCTCTGTTTTCCTGGTAAGTCATAAACCCATCATTTCAACACTTCCAAATACTCGTATTGATGGACTATCTTTTGTTCTTATAAGTAGTTTGAAATAGCTGTTTCGTTCATCTCATTTATAAAATACCTTATTTCCCCTCTATTCAGAAATTCTTTCCAATTACACTATTTAGTATTCTAATCCACCTTAAAAGGTCAGTGTAATTTTTTGGTCTTTCTTAATGTCATTTCCAATAATTTGGGGGCAAGGGATGGATGCATAGCTGGGTTAAAGGCAATAGTCAAGCTTCTGGCCACAGGGTTTTATTGCAGACAGAGCTTTGCTGTGCCACTTTCTCCATCCCCGACAACAGAATGCTCTCGGCCAACCAAATCTTTGCAGTCTGTTCCTTCTGAGTGCTTCCCTTGGGGAACACCATAGCTCATGTTCTCATTTCATGCTCAAAAAATTTAAGTTTCCCTGCCCTGCTGATCTTCCATCTCTCATCTCTCCTCTGTCATCAGGCTTAACAGTCTAGAAGCCAAATCCTAGCTCACTCTCTTCTCTGCTCAGGGAGTCCAATGACTTCTGCTGCATTTGTGGTCCCTCTTCTTTCTCATTTCCCTCCCTATTTCCTGCACTCTCAACGCTCCAATGATACAGTTTCACCGCTTGATACAAGTGTCTTCACTTTAAGGACCTGAAGACCTCCCCATACTCATCTCTCTGATCCAAAATGTCCTCTTTATAAGGATGGTCATAATAGTCTCTCTCTCTCTCTCTCTCTCTCTCTCTCTCTCTCTCTCTCTCT
>LOJH01006142.1:4078-14373 GCA_001685095.1 Ellobius talpinus | reverse complement strand
TCTCTCTCTCTCTCTCTCTCTCTCTCTCTCTCTCTCTCTCTGTATATTCATGTGTGTTTGTGTGTATGTATGTGTGTGTGTGTGTGTGTGTGTGTGTGCATGTACCCACAGAAGCCAAAAAGGGGAGTCAGATCCCCGAGAGCTGAAGTAACAAGTTCATGAGCCACCTGACATAGGTACTGGGAATAGAACTCTGGCAGTCTGTAAGAGCAGCATGTTCTTGACCACCAAGCCATCGCTCGAGCCTGTGAGTCTTAAACACACTGGAAATGTACTTCTTACTGCTATGGAGGCTGGAAGTCCAGGCCAAGATGTTAGCAGTGATGTTTTCCTCCGGAATATCTGTCCCTGGCTTGCGGATGACCACTTCCTGCTGTATCTCCCTGCTCTATACAGGATCTCTGGTGTCCCTGGGTTTGCCCTCGTCTCTTCTTAAGAGGACACCAGTCTAATTAGGTTTAAAGGCATATGTGAACACTCTCAGCTTTTCCTTCTCTCAGTCTTTGAGGACCAAACCCATGGCCTTGCATATGCTGGGCAAGCACTCTACCACTGAGCTATAGCCTCAACTGAAACAACCTGATTTTACCTTCATCCTCTCTTTATTGACCTTAGTGAGGTATGAGGGTTAGAGCTTTGAATCTGTTAATATGTCATTGCCCAACTCTCAGTCCTCTGTTATTTATTTCCCTGGGACTCTCTGCTCGGCTCCTGTTGTGCTAGCTCTGCCATGCTCCCATAGTCCTCGGTTCTTATACCAGTGTCTTGGAAGCTGTGCAGTTTGGTCGTTGACATCACAGTGTTTATACTCTGTGTATGCGTGTGTTGGGGATTTTACCCAGGGTCTGACACATGCTGAGTAACAGCTCTACCACTAACCTACGTCCACAGCATGTGGTTTTTCTGAAACAGGGTCTCACCATGTAGCTCAGCCTGGTCTTGAACTTGAGATCCCTCTGCCACGGACTCCCCGGGTGCTAGAATTACAGGAATAAAAAAGGGGCAAGTTGCAAACACTTGAGACTCTTTAAGCCAAACTATCACTGTCACCACGTTTAACCCTGTCACTAAGGAAGAGCACGCTCCCTAGGTGCTAATGCACCAGCTATCAGGCGTCGTACATTTCCAGAAGGCTGCCTTTTCCCTTGAGTTTTACTCAGACTGTAAATATCCCGAGCTGGGTAGAAACATTATCAATTTCTTAGAGAAATCCAGTGCACTTTGCTCCAGCTTCCTCTACTTCCCCTGCCGTGACCTAGAAAACTGAGTTTTACCAGCCACTGGATCTATTAATCTTCTGGGGAAAACTCCCAGTTTGTAGAAGAAGCTGTTGGGCAGAAAGTATTAACAGTGGGGGGATAATTGGCAGCACGGCAGAATGAAGCGGCACACAGGAGACTGCCCTGTGTCTGGCAGGACATTTAACATACCTGGCCTCTCACCATTGCCATCTCCTGGGCCTTGTAATAGACCTGAATATCTTCCAGGACATCCAAACATTCTGAATTTTGTAGACCCGGCATAATCTCTAAAGATTCTCTCAGTTTTAGAATTCTGTGTCTCATGTAATTTTTTTATCATAATGTAAGTGTCAAATCTCTTTTAAGCTGAAACCCGAGCTTATCAGGAGGCTCAGTTGACTGATTGTGATCGAATGTGTGGATATCATGTAGAGACTATTTGGTGTGCTGAGAAGATCAAGGATCAGTAGATTTCTTGCATTAAGTGTTGATTCTGAAATGTCATAAAACCCTTCATCGGGTGACCTTGGATTTGACCTGTTACCCAACAATTCTATAATCTACAAAAGTGGCAGGCACTAGTTCTTTGTGTCTATTTAAATTTAAAGTCAAGCTAACTAAAATTAAGTAAAATGTGAAAATACAGTGTCTCAATAACTTCAGTCATATTTTGCTGTACATTTCCTGCCACATTGGATTAAGCAGATAGGGCACATCTTATTACAGATTATTCTACCAGTGTGGCCTCTATCTTCCCGGGTAGCCTTTTATAACTGATCCAAACTCAACTCAATTTTAGTACTGAGAATGTCACTGTATTTTAATTATCTAGCCGACCAGACATAAAAGCCTTTTAACTTCTTGTTCAGGAAGCCTGAACTTTTAAGTGATGCCATGTGCATTTGGCGACTTCTTTTTATCATTTGTTTGCTTGTGTGTGAGTGGCTTCATGTAGGTAAGCGGTGTACCCATTGTGACTGGATCCCCAAATGGCTGTGAGTCACTGCATGGGTGCTGGAAACCAAATCCAGGTCCTCTGGAAGAGCAGCCAGTGCTTCCCACTGCTGAGCCATCCTTCCAGCTTCACTGTGTGTTTCCAACATTATCTTGAGCTTTTATGTGGATGATCATGCTCCTATGAGGAGATGGCCTCCCCTCTCCTGCCCTCTGAGCCCAACTGTGGGGACAGTCTCAGTGCTTATGGTCCTTAAGGAGAGTTCACACCAGGGGCAGGTAGATCGAGAGAGAGATGGGAAGGTTTACTTTCGGCAGCTGAGAAAGCAGACGTGAAATGGTCTTCCAGAGAAGATGAAGGTCAAGTAGAGCCCGCTGTGAAGTGCCACCTCTGGGATCTGGACTTAAATCTTCAACTACCATTTCTCTATCTCTGGGCTGGTTTCCTTCTTGAATTATCAGAAGACTTGCTAGATACTTAGCCACAATTCAGCCTGACACAATTAGATGCATCGGATACAGGAAAATGTAGAAAGCCGTGACTGCCCATAAATTTGGGAAGTTTACTAGAGTAAAGGGCAACAATGACTTGATTGTATTCCTGGGAATGGGGACATGTCACAGGCGCTGGCCAGAGCCTGAGGAGACTGACTTTGCTCCCCACCCCCAAATTCTTTTTCCTTTTGTGTGGTCCGCTTGGCTATCTCATGCCCACTTGCAAGCCCTTTGCCAACTTTCCCAGCTCCCTCCTTCACACCTAACAACCAGAACCTAGAAGAGCAGTTTTTACGGATGGAGATCCAGACAGCTCTGCTTTAGTTTCCAGTCACTGCCTCTTCACAGCCAGCCCTTCTATACAAGGAGCTGTTAGGGACTGTCACTTCTGACTGTGTGAGCTCCCCCAGCGAAGGAGGCTGGTGTTAGGATGAAAGTGTCTAAGCCTGGCTGGCTTCTTGCTTGTGTTTCCCTTCTGGAACCCCAGGAGTCTGCATCAGGTCCCAAGAGGTGGTACCAGGAGCTTCAAATCTCAGGATGAGGCAAGTGTAAGTTCACAGGTGGGCTGCTCAGCTGCCTGTGACCACACGTGCTATGTGTTAATTAGCGGGCTTTTCTTATCCCCACAGTGGTATTTTAATTGCTGGGGGGCTGACTTGCTTCCTCACACAGCCCCTCAGAGGCCCAGCCATGACTGATTACTGCTTGTGTAGAAGTTCCAAAAGGTTCCTGTGGCCGCCATTTTAACTCAAAGGAAGAGGCCTGTAGGTAAGTTGTCAGGCATTGTATCAGCCACCAACTGCAGATTTATTTCTCTCCAGAGAACCTTAAAACATATGTAAATACTTCCCAGGAATTGAGCAGTCATAATGGCTACCTCTGATGAAATTCTTATGTTCCAAGATTTTGACATAGCTATTTCACTTTCCCACCTTGATGTGGATGCTTTTGTTGCTAGTTTTGGATTCACAGCTATTAAGTAACCTACTAAAAGCCACACTGCAAAGAAGACATCAGGCTGAGTGTTGAACCTAAGGAGTCTGGTTTCAGGGTGTATTTTGTGTGACTTGTAATCCTTTCCAATGCTCATCGTGACTTTCTACATCATCCTCACAGTCTTGTGTGGGTGAAGAAGTCCCAACAAGATTCTTGAAAATGACAAACTTTCCCAACACCACAGGCTGGGTTCAAATCTCAACAGATCCACATTCTGGTCATTAGACAAGAGAGGAGCCACAAGACAGGACAGCAGTTCAGAGTGAGAGAAGACAGTGTGATGGGAGGCCCCTGCTACTCTTCCAGTCCACAAGGTAACCTCAGAAAAGGGACTGCTCCTCTACAGCTCCATGGGGAGGGGGGCTGTGGTAGTTTCAATGCGATTGGGCCCCATAATCTCATAGGGAGTGGCACTATTAGGAGTGTGGCTTTGTTGGAGTGGGTATGGCCTTGTTGGAGGAAGCATGTCACTGTGAGGGTGGGCTTTGAGGTTTCCTATGCTCAGGATACCACCAAGTGTCTCAGTCAACTTCCTGTTGCCTATAAGATATACGACTCTGAGTTAATTCTCTAGCACCATGTCTGCCTGCATGCCACCATGCCCCTGTCATAATGATAATGAACTGAACCCTGGACTATCAACAAGCCACCCCAATTAAATAATTTATAAGAGTCATTGTGGTCATGGTAATAGAAACCCTAACTAAGACAGGGACAAAAGAAAAACAATTCTATTTGAATCCACCCAGAGAATCTGGATGTCTTAGATCCAGAAGGTGGAGAGGGATAGGGACGGAGGAAGTTCAAGAAGTTTGAGGGGTCTACTTTCGGGGCTGTCCGTTGTGAAGACCCAGCTTTTCTTGCATTCACATCTCTCAGGTATGCCCACTTTCATCCTACATAAATTGCCTTCTACTGCTGCTGCTCTTTCCAAATTCAATAAAGAAAGATCTAACTGGCTCAGCAGAGAGCCTGCATCCCTGTTTGTGTTGCACCTTCAAGGCAGAACTCAGTTTCTTTGTCACATGTTCATCTCAGGCACAACGGTTGGGCTGGAGGAGCAGGGCAGACCAAGGATGAGACGTCTGGGTTCTATAGACCCATCCGTCTGCAGCAATGCCTCAGCAGAATGGGCTAAGAGTGACAGGCATTGCCATTAGTGTATGGATTCCAAAGGGAGGCCACAAGTTCACACAATCAAGATTTCAAGTCCCTCCTGTCCAGCAGGTGTTTGTATTCGGAAAGGTAATTTCTTAGTCTTTTTTTCCAGGTTGCATAATTCTTTCTACAGTGAATCAACTCAAAGTACTTTGCTGTCTAGTTTTATGTCAGTTTGACACAAACTGGGGTCATTTTGGAAGAGGGAACTTCGATTGAGGAAATGCCCTCACCAGACTGACCTGTGGGCAAGCCATGATGGATTTTCTTGATTGATTATTGATATGAGAGGGCCCAGCTCACTGTGAGTGATGTCGCCCCTGGGCGGGTGGTCCTGGGTGCTGTAAGAAGACAGGCTGAGCAAGTCATGAGGAACAGGCAACCGTAAACAGTGTCCCTCCATGATCTCTGCTTCAGTTCCTGTGTCAAGCTCCTGCCCTGACTTACTTCTGTGATGGACTGTGACGTGGAACTAGAAACTGAAATAAACCTTTCCTCCCCAAGTTGCTTTTGGTTATGGTATTTTATAATAGAAAGCCAAACTGAGACAGTAGTGTTAGATAACATTTGATGAAAGGCTCTGCACTTGGTCCTGGAACCTGCCCTAGACCCCACAGACCAAACCAACAGAGTCCAGCCCTAGTAACTGAGCTTAGGTTGTGTTCAGAAAGCAGTGTAACTAGCTAATTATGCTGTAGACAACTAGTTAAACTTCAACTCACTGACTAGTTACCTGGACTTCAGCCAGATAAATTGTTTTCTGGCTGCTGCCAATGGCTCACCTCTGTGACATTTCCGACAAATTGGTGACATTTCTGACAAATTTCTAGAGATGCTGCCAGACCCACTCACTAGTTGGAGCTGACAGAACATGCCTTAGCAGCAGTTAATTCTCCTAAATTTTGCTTTTATTATACTTTATTCCAACTCTACCCCATTTAATTGGTCAAAGGGACTTTCCTTTTAGTGGCACCACCACCTCTGTCCTAGTTGGTTTTTGTCAGCTTGATACAAACCTAGACATACCTGGGAAAAGAACTTGAATTATTTTAATCAAGTAATGTAGCTGTTTGAAGCAGAAAAAGAAATTGAAGACAACTCAATGGAGCCATGAAAGATTACTTGTATCAGGTTAATCTCTGCAAATAAAGCCCAGATGCTGTGAACTTGAATTCCTCTTTTGCCCCAGATTGAATGGTGGTTGACCCCAACCCCCTCCTGGGTTTTGAAAAGTCTGGCAGTTTGAGTAATAGCAACAGTGCCAAGACACAGTCTTACCAGCCTGACCCAGGAAGATACAGTCTTACCAGCCTGACTCAGGAAGATACAGTCTCACCATTCTGACCCAGGAAGATACAGCCTTACCAGCCTGACCCTGGAAGACACAGCCTTACCAGCCTGACCCAGGAAGATACAGCCTTACCAGCCTGACCCTGGGCTGATCTACTGGAGAATCTCAGGAAACTGAGACAAATGGACTTGCCCTCAACAAAGAATCAGAAACCTTGGTGACACATGAGTTTGCAAATACCTCTTCTCCTTGGCACGATACAGTACATCCCTTCATTACCATTCTGGGTGTGTGGCTCCTGTTTCATACTCACTCTCACTAAGGTTTTCAATTTAGCAAACGCTTCTATAATTTCAATGTGAAAAAAAGTGTATGTACATTTGTTATTTAATCCTTGTAAACTGTGAGGATGACACATGATGTATGAGCTAGTACGTAACAAAATTAACAATAAGGGCTCTCACCTCCAAGAATGCACCTTGTAGAAATGAATGTATGCTAAGTTTTTAATGTTGAAGACAAGCATCCAAATACAGTTGTGCACCCAGGTGAAGTTTACACCAGCTAGCGGTGAGTCTGAAGTTCAAGACTGAGGTGCTGTTCAGGTCCTAGTAAACTGCACCCACCCAGTGGTCATCATCCCAACTTCTCAGGTACCCAGCTATATTTAATGTGAAGTAAAAGCATATCTCATGTCTTAATACCAAAATAAGGCTCTGAATTAGAACTAGGATTTTAAATATCTCTTTAAACAAAATAGGAGGGGGTAAGTTAAGTTTGAAACACAGTAGCACTTATTTTGGCAAATCTAAAACATAAGCTATCATGCCCGAGTGTAGAAGGCATCAAAGTATTAACTATAATATCGGGGGAAGGGAGAACATTTAAAACACAAGACACAGTTATCTAAACATCCTGAAATGATATTTAAGTTTAAAAGTTGGGAAACTATGCTCAGTTTTAACTAGAGATTAACGGTATCCTTTTCTGTTTCTCCCAAATAGAATGAGAGTTTACCATTTAATCACACCTCAAAGCTGTTCTCTCAGTACAAAGCAACCACTAGATACACAGAAAATGCTTTTGTTAATAATTGGCTCATCCAATGTGCAATGGGCAAAGACTACAGTTTGGGGTGAGTGTACAGGAACTGGAAACCACAGCTCCCGTGTTTCAAAACTCGCTCTTAAAATTAGAGGATGCACAGGTGAATTTTAGGGAAGAAGAAATATTAATTGAGAAAATGTCTCCATAAGATTGGTCCATAGGCAAGGCTGTAGGATATTGTCTTGTTAATGATTGACGAGGAGGGCCCAGCCTACTGTGGCAGTTCCATCCCTGCACAGGTAGTCCAGCAATGTATAAGAATGCAGGCTGAGCAAGCCATAGAGAGCAAGCCAATAAGCAGTGTTCTTCCATGGGTTCTGCTTCAGTTCTGTCTCAAATTCCTGTCCTGACTTCCTTCAGAGACAGAGAACTACCTGAGTTGTGAGCTGAAATAAACCATTTCCTCCCCAAATTGCTTTTGGTAATGAGATTTATCATAGCAATAGAAACCTGAAGGCACCCTTTGTGATGCTTCACACAGTCACCATTTGTGTGATTTCAGAACCTAGCTATTCTTGGTTGTCAGTTTGACTACATCTGTAACATTTGTTATTAACTAAAATTCAGAAATGGAGGGCACACCAGTGAGGGTTTGTTTGTTTGTTTTTTTGGCTTAATTTGAAGTAGGAAGATTCACTTCTAATCTGGATCTTGAGGTGGGAAGACACGTATTGGACCTGGGCCACACTTTCTGCTGGGAACCTATACAAGGACATGGAAGAAGGAAGCTCTTTGTTCTTTGTCTGCTTGCCCTCGTCTTGCTGGCAAGTGTATTCCTCCACTGGCATTAGAGCCTACTTCGTAAGGATTCCAGTGTATACAAAAGACCAGCTCAGACATCCAGCCTTGTGGACTGAGCAACTTCTGGATTCTTGGACTTTTTGTTTATAGCCAGCCATTGCTGGGTTAGTTAGACCATAGCCTGTAAATCATTTTAATAAATCGCATGCACACACACAGACACACACACATATCATGTATCCCATGTATATATATACACATCATATATATATGGGATTTATTAGAATATATACATACATATATAGAGAACATATAATACACATACATATTCATTCTATAAATTCTTATAAGTTCTGTTACTTTAGAGAACCCTAGCTAATACACCCTTGCATTGCAATTTAGATTTAGGTAAATTCTTTTTCTGCTCCCATAGTAAAAACATTTTTGCTTGGAACTTTCTGAGAATCAGAATTACCCTAAAATGGTGTTCAGCTTCTGAAAGCCCCACCTGGGGTTTTGATTGAGTCTGATTTAGAAAAAATTTAGCCCTAGTATGTAAGGACAGATAGACAGAGGGACTGAAAGACAAGCAGCCAGATCCAGGTTCACAGGGTCCAATTTATTGGGGGTACTCACAGAAACGTGCTCCCGGGCAGCAGCAAGACCAGTTGGCTCCCACATCTGAGAAAGAGGTGCCTATCTGTGGCTTAGAACACAAGTGATTTGATCCTGACTGAAGTATGCCTGGTTATCTTAAACTAGTATCAGTGAGTGAGGAACATTCCTGAAGCTAGGGAGGGCCTAATTGGGAAGTTCCATAGACCACATAATGGTTTGCTAGAAAACCCTGCAGGAAAATTGCTGAAGGTTATCCTGAGGCAATCATGGCAGTTATGAGTCAAAATGGCTGTAGTAAAGTCAAGCTGGGTTCACATGGAGCTTTTAATGCATAGCTGTTCTTTTCTGCCATATAAGCATTCCCTCATGAATTAGGAGTTGCCGGTGTGTTTTCCTTTTTGGCATAGTCACTACTTAGTGGTTCAGCGATGCAGTAGGATCACCTGGGAGCTTTTAAAATACACTGCTGCCGTGGTATACCTTGCAAATTCTGATTTGATTGTTCTGAAAGGCCCGGTCATTGTTTTAAAAAGCTCTCTAGGTGAAGTTCCTGGAAAGTTGGGGTCTGTAACCGCAGTCCTCAAAGAACGGCCCCTGGCCAGCAGCAGCAGATCCATGTGGGAACCTATTAGAAATGTGTGTTTGGCGTGGGGGGAAGGATGGACGACGGACTTATTCCAGAATTGCTGTTTTAGGAACTCTGGAGGTGGGCCTAGAGATTCATGTTATACAAGTCCACCAGTTGATTCAGGAGTAAACTCAAGTCTCAGGAGCACTGGCCCGCATGTAATGTACATTATTAGTGAGCTGACATATACTATTGGAGCTCACTGAGACGCTGGCCCCAGAAGTGGGGCTGTGTGTTGCTAAAATTCCTTTCTGAGAGGGGAGGGATATCACCAATGTCTCTCCCTCCTTCTAAGGTTCCAGTGACAAATGAAGGCACCATTCCTCCCAATGTTCACTCTGGGGAACCAGGGAGTTTACTGGACTTCCTCACAGCCTAGGAGAGGGATTACTTGTAAAGGTGTGGGTGCTGCTCCCCCAACAGGCTGCACCTGGAAAGCCTTTACCCAGCTGTGAGGAGAGCCTGCAGACAGAGCCTCCTCCTGGCCCTAGTCATCCCCAGGTTTATATAATCTAGCCCCCCATCCCCTCAGGCCACAAGCTATTAAGGCAGAGTTGCATATGGCTGGTGGTAGGAAGCAGCTGTGTACTCAGGTGAGCGCTCTTGACTGCCCTCCCCCCAACCCCTCCATAAGGGATTTAAGCAGTGAACAGGCCCAGCTGGGATAATCCTTTAGCAAGGGGTATAGTTGAATTCCCCAAGATGGTGGTTGCTAGGTTGGGGACAGTAACCTCCCCCTGTAAATCCAAGCAGGCTGTATGTCAAGTATTTGCCAAGATTCCTTGCTGGGGGAGGCCGGCCCTCCTAACTCTGTGACAGGGAAGAAAGAGAAGAGCAAAGCAGTCTGAAAGGAAGTCTCCTGTCCTTGAGAACAACCAGAAGACAGAGCATTTCCAGTAGAGGTTAGTATTGCTTATTCCGTGATATATGTCTGCAGTGAGAAAGACACTGGAAGTTCAGCCCCCGGAAGTTCATCCATGGAGAGAAAGCTCGGTCAGAACAGCTCACTGCTTTAGCTTCCCCCTCAGCTTCTGAGTGCCCATTTGATGAGCTTTAGCACACACCT
>LOJH01006141.1:0-24461 GCA_001685095.1 Ellobius talpinus | reverse complement strand
ATATATATATATATATGTGTGTGTGTGTGTGTGTGTGTATGTATGTATATATATGTATGTATGTATTATATGTATAAAATAACTTTTTTCCTCTTCCTCCATGAATCAGATGGCCATCAAGTACAGAAGATGGGCAAGCACACCAACTGCTCCAACTTGGAACCTTAACTATTGGAGAAAGGAGATTCTCTCCTGCACTGCAGGTCATCAAAGCCAGTCCTTGGATTTT
Source organism: Ellobius talpinus (assembly GCA_001685095.1). NCBI lineage: Eukaryota > Metazoa > Chordata > Mammalia > Rodentia > Cricetidae > Ellobius > Ellobius talpinus. The sequence continues at coordinate 24,232 of LOJH01006141.1, read as the reverse complement.
GTTCCAAGTTTAGATTCATTAGCCTGCCAGAAGTGTGTGAATATGTTTATTCAGTTGTTCAAGGCCACTAAGCTTAATTCCTGATGTAGCTATAACTATTTAAATTTGAAAGATAGAAACTCATTTATCTTGAAAAGAAAAGGGTTTCCCTCAGAGGATAACAAATGTGTTCTTTATCTGTAGTATCACAATTATTTTTCTTCAGATCTAAAGTAGCCAATACCTCAGATCAGCTCCCAGTGTTCAGTCCTCAGGAAATGCATATCTTTTCCAGAAGTATAGTGAATTAGGATCAGTTCTGGGGCACACTCGCCCACTAAAATGGGAGGAATTTACCTCACTTGTAAATGCAGTTTTAATGAAGTAGTACTTTAAAAGAAAAGAAAAGCAAATGTATAATTTCTGTTCAATCGTTATATCTTTGTGCAGTTTATGAGTAGAATATTGGAAAATAATAACTTTAAGAAGAGAAAAATATGCATACAATTTATGAATCAGACTCTAACTTGTGCTCATTCTGGCTTCTCCGAGATTACACAGTGATGTAAGATTTTTAGATTTTAAAAATGTAATCACATTCATTGTTGTTCTTGGTGGTGGTCGGGGTGTGTGTGTACAGATGTGCATTTATGCTGTAGTACATATTTGGAAGTCAGAGGGCATTGAAAGGAAATTGGTAGTCTCCTTCTTTCATGTGCGTCACAAGATCACAAGGGTCAACTTCAGGTCATCAGACTTGGCAGTAAATGCCTTTACTCACTGAGCCATCTCACCAGCCCAAGTTTTTTTTTTGAATCAATATAGTTTTAACACAGTGTTTGGAAGTGAAAGAAGTCCATGAGCAACTGTTCTCAGGAGCACAGCACTATCTTTAAAATACACATGACATCTGTGGTAGGTTCTTGCTAAGGTTGAATAGCTTTTCTCTTTGCTCAGTTCTCAAAAAACAGCATGTTTTCTTCATGCATAAATAATAGAAATATCTTCATTTGAACACATTAAATTGTTTAGAATTTTTGAGGAACATACTAAACATAGATCTAGATTTATGTGCAAGAGGCTTCTTGAAGATACCAAGAAGTGGGCTCACTGACCAATTACAAACCATAGTCTAGGCTAGTTCACCGAGTTCTTCCTTACCATTGGTCAAATAATCTGCACATGATGAATCTTTTTATTCAAAATAGGTGAACTGACATCTCATTGTAATTAAATGGTATTTTTGTGCATTAAAAATTTTTTCATAGATTTTGAGAGAATAGATAGTATATGTGGAAACACTCCAAGGCTTCTAGATCTGTCTTCTGGAATGGTTTACATTACACTAGTTGTCAGGCATTATTCATCAATGAGATGATAATAGAAGCAACTGCACAAAGTTACTGTAAAGATTAAATAATAAATACAAAATGCTTGGCACAGTATCTATTACATATACACACATATGATTTTGTTGATATATATATCAATCCTTCTATTTATCTATCTGTCTATCTATCTATCTATCTATCTATCTATCTATCTATCTATACCTACCTACCTACCTATCTGTCAAGTTACCATCTATCCATTACTATCTATCTATTACTCACCATTTATTCTTTTAATTTAATTTGCTGTATGCCTAATAATTTCACTCATTCAACCAGAATAAGGGTTTGATCTATTTGATATTTGGTAATCATAGATCATTCTGTGAACCATACTGCATAGGTACATAGATTAGAAACTAGCTTCTGGTGTTTTCTAGCCATGAAACTTTTGTCCTCATTAGGAAAATAGGCATAATGATAATAATATCTGCTTCATTAAAAGGTCATGACTAACAGTTGTTGTAGTAGAGTGAAATGCCCACTCCAACAACATCTGACATATTGCTCAATTAACACTCACTCTTTTTTGCTTTTCCCCCAAATTCCAGAAAAGATATGAAGTAAAATTAGAGATGAAAGAAAGGAGAGAAGAAAACTGACCTAGCTTTACTTTTTTAAAATTTAATTTTTATATATCTTTTATTCAGTTTACATACCAACCACAGTTCCCCCTCTCTCCTTTCTCCTGCTTCCCCCACCTACTCCCAGCCCACCTCCCGTCTACTTCTCAGAAAAGGTAAGGCCTCCCATGGAGAATCACCAAGGCCTGGCACATTCAGTTGAGTCAAGATCAAATCTGACCCCCCACAAGGTTGAGCAAGGCATCCCACCATAGGAAATGGGCTTCAAAAAGCCAGCTGATGCATCAGGGATAGATCTTGGGGTCAAGATCATGAAGGAGGAAACTGACAGAGACCTGAACTTGTGGGAGATCACAGATTCTAAACCATAGTTGGGGAGACTGCATGGGACTGAAATAGGCCCTCTTCATGTTGGCAATAGTTTTCTTGCTTTACTTTAAAAAAAAAAAGACAGTGCCTAACCCACTAAAATGCACACTGATGGCTTAACGGCACAGTTCTACAACAACTTGAACACAGGCTGACAAATAGCAAGACATCATCAAAAAATTGGGTCCTCAAAATAACCAGCAGGAATGGATCTGGAAACACTTTTAAGGCCTTCGGTTTTAGAGGAAAGAAGGGAAGAAGAAAGGGGGGATGAGCCAAATTAATGGCCCTTGGGCAATACTTCATAGTTAAAGAACAAACAGAAAGGAAGCATCCTGAAATTTAGAAGCTTACAAACAACCACCAGATATTGACTGAGGAAGCTCCTTCAAGACAATCACCTGGAGTCCTCTGTTGAGAGGACTCTCCCAGGCAGAGTGTCCTGTCGGGTGAGGTTTCCAAGTATAAGAACACATAGCAATAAATAGAGATGGCATCATCAAACCCCAGCACCTCAGAACCCAACTGGAGAAGTTGAGGAAGTCAGCTGGCATTTCCAGCTGACCTTTCTCTATACAACTGAGCTGCCCATGGTAGAATTTATCTTGGTTGAAATGCCTACAGTTCATTTTTTCAGTTCTCATTCTCAATGTAGGAATTTTTATATGGTAGAATAATCAATAGTAACATTTATTGAAAATGGCCTACCTTCCTGTTCTCAAGAACACAAAGTTCCTTGACTTGTTTCCCTTTTCCCCTCAACATTCTAGAGTTAGGGGAGTCTATCCCCAGATGAGGGGCCTTGGTGGATATTTTGAGACAAATATGCTTGGGTCAAAAATGAGGGGCAACTCCATTTTTAGAGATAGCTTTTTGGTGAGCACAAACAACACACGACAATTTACCAGTATTATGTACAAAACAGCACCTTCAAACTCTTCCACATTTATTAAGGGATTCAGTAACAGATCCTGACAGCATATGCATATGTAATTTTACTCTTGACCTTTTTGATACAGACTTATACTAGGGAAAATAGCATATTAAACTAGGAAAGATATTTATTATAAGCCAACTCTTAATTCACAAGAGACATAATTCAACAGATTTGGTGAACTGTGGCTATCTTGAAAACCCAGTTCCCCACCTGTTTGTATAAATAAAGTTATATTGGCATGGAGATGCTCAATTCTTTTACTTATTGCCCATGAAACTGCACATTGCTGTGGCAGATGACATACTTGAGACAGATGATGTAGAGCCTACAAAATCTAAAACACTTGCTAAATTTATCTTTATAAAACCAGTTCACTGGTGACTAAAATATAGCAAATCCTGTCACTATCAAATCACCATTTAGAACATTCCCTTCATGATGAAATCCCCCTTGTTGTGTTTTTATGAAAACTGAGTGTCACTGTACAGAAGATGATTTCAAAGTCCTTCATGTCAGTCTTAGAGAGGCCCATGCAGATGAGAACCTGTCTGAATCTGTACAGTTCTGGTTGATGTAGGTCTCCTCACAGAAGACACTCAGCACAGATTACCTGTCTCTCCAACTTTCTTTATGGCTCCCTGCTCTACTCAGCTGGAGTGTTTGTCTGGATGTCTGGAGAGTTCTCCAAATTCCCATTATTCATTCTCTCTCTCTCTCTCTCTCTCTCTCTCTCTCTCTCTCTCTCTNCTCTCTCTCTCCCTCTCCCTCTCCCTCTCTCCCCTCAGCATTTCCAGACAGGGATTCTTTATGTACCATGAAGGGCTATGATCATGATTGACTCTAACAGAAAGTAATCTTCATGCAAACTCTTAGCTCAAGATTCTTGAGTTACTTTGCATTTTCCCTTCCATTGTTGAAAATTTAGGTCTTTTAACTGCCATAATTTTTGGCAGCATTCCTAGCTTCTACAAACATATGCTACCTAACATTAACTATGAAGACAATCTATAAAAACGATCAGATGTTATTAGCTAGAAAGCTGAATTGTTCACATATGTTTTAAAAAGGTATAAAATATAAGAAATTAAGAAATACTTTCAGAAGGTTGCATTGCTTTTGGGAAAAATTCCTCCTGGCTATTATTCACTGTTTCATGAAAGACAGTAAAAGCACCAGACTCAACATTTGCTTCAATCCAGGACAGAAATGCTTCTTGATAATTACTGTAATTTCTACTGAAACTTAATTGTCCTAATATTTTTCATTTATATCATTCCTGGTGACCTATTAATGTAAGCTACATACTAACAGTAATAGTGTCCACATTTTCTTTCCCTGGAAATTTCTCATCTAAAATAATATTCAAGAGGATACATGTGACCTATTGTCCAAATCACGACCAAGGCTCACAGTGAGAACTGTAGAAAATAGAAGAGATTATTTCAAGTTAGAATTAGTTCTTTCCCAGATCTAGGATGCTCCAGTGCAGTCACTAGAGTTGGCCTAGTTGGGGACAATTTTGGTAACTTTTTAAACTTTATACAGTTTGAAAAGCTAATGATAAAAACAATCCAGGACTCTTGACTGAGGATTCATTAAATCCATAATGTGAAAGGCTTAAGCCTCACATAAGTGTGAATATAGTGTGATAGAAACATTTTAAAATTTGGTTTATTTTTTACTTATGTTTATATTAATATATGTGTATTTTATTTCCATGTGTATTAATTCACGTTTTTTTACTCACATGTATCTTTGTCCATATTATAATTCTTTGATTTTTCATTAGGACACAATCTATATGAGCACTGACATTTAAGTGAACTAACAAACCAAGTTTTGTAAGCAAACACATCAACCATGTTGACTTAGACACACTAATATCACATTAGACTATTACTTCCCTTTGATTTTATGACCCAAATATTTCTAGACCTTCTCAATTCTTTCTTAGCAGCCATTGTTTGCTTCCTTTTCAGTTACAGACTTCTTTGTAGTCCTAAAATCACATTACAAACTTTGGCCACTTCACTCCAGGATTATTGTGACAGTCTTCAAATTTAGTATTATTCAAAACGTGGTCTGAAGCCCACTTAAATCAGAATCACACTGATCCTTGTTAAGATGGAGATGAGGGACCCTCTCCAGATTCACTGAGTCTCTCTCTGGAGTATGGCTCTGGAATCTGAAATTTGAGCCAACTCCCTAGGTGGATTCTTAAGCATATTAAAGCTAAACGCCAGTGTTCTGACTACTTTCTTTCCTGTTCTTCTCTTTATTTTCAAGAAGTTATGCACATTTTAATCAGCTTAGTCACTCTGACACGCTGTCTTTGTCCTACCTCTGACCTGTACAAATCTTCAAGGACTACTTGAAGAATAAAGTCTTGATATCTTAGCAATCAAGGTCCCTCACAATGTTGCCAGCAACCACTTTTGTGATCCCCCACTGTTTCAGAAAGAGGACAAGTGAGCTCTATACCATCTTCCTCCCCAATGGGAACACTCCCATTTTTTCAATGCTGCCCCACGGATACCAAAGAAGAGGCAATGCAGCTTTGAAAGGCTGGCCTCCTCCATCTCTGCTTCTCATGACCTCATAGAACATTGTTTATCCTAAGCTGTCATTTTCATTCCGCTGTGAACTTGCATGCCTCATTTCTGCATTTTGCTTGGTGATAATCCTGAGGCTGAAAACCTTTGGATTTCTGACTACTAAGTTACCAGTATACCTGTAAACAAGAAACACAAAGCTCTGAAATAACTAAATGATCACGGGATTAGCTGTTTCCATTGTTTAGAGCAATTTTTGACTGACATTGTTGGTGTCCTTTTAATTGTTCGTCATATGATTTAAAACACCTTGTTTTGTTTTATGAGGTTATGCCTGTCTCATTTTCACATGTGAAGGAGGGGTAGCTACATCCATGTCCAAAATAATGAATTGATCCTGAATCAGACCAAGTACCACTGATGGACATATCAGCATCCTGTTCAGAGTTTGTCAGAGAGTTGACTGGGAAGAAAGCTTGAAGTTCTGGGCGTCAGGCTCCCTACTTGATTCCGGCTCACACACACATGAAATGTGCCAAGTCAGTGCTGCTTTCAATACCTCAAGGGATTGTTAAACATTTGGGTTGGACAGTTCACATGTCACTGCAGACAACGCATTGATTAAAGGAACATGTTCTCGTCTTGTCACCTGTCACAAAGAGTCCCTTGCTGTCAGAAGATTCCATGTCCATACTACAAGTCAGAATTCACAATGCAGTAGAATTTCAAGCCAATGGTGGGGTCCACATTACACTCTGCTGAGGAGAAAAGCTACCCTGAAGGATCCAAATGAGTTTTGAGAGACTTAAAATTTGACTTAACCTACCATAGTTTAATATTTGCTGTATTAAATACCTTCACTTATAAGGTATCTACTTCCTGGGAACACTTGGTCAATAACTGACAAATTTGATATTTGAATGATGTTTTGATTAGGTCCAATTTGTAGTATGTTTTTTTTCTTTATAATTATTTTTTGTAGTATGTTGTATGCTATAAAAGTATAATTAATACATGATGGTGGTGGTATTTACTTAATTTCTATGATTGAAAACATAATCTAATGAACTAATGTCTATGACTGGGTAATTTTCATATACAATTATAACTACTTTAAAGCTTTATAAAACTCAAGGTTTTTAACTATTCTGTTTCGTAGAACATAGAATGTGCTAACAAAATATATAAGAAAGAAGTTTTGGAGTACTAAAAGTACCAACTTTGCCATTACTAGAGTAAAATCTATGTAAAGTGAAACATTTTACACGTGTTTATTGTGGGGCAGGCACATGTGTGGAGGTCAGAGGACAAAATTCAAGAGTCAGTTCTTTCCTTCCACCAGGTCATTAGGTTTGGTGGCAAATGCCTTTACCTGAATTGCTGTCTCACTTTATTTTCAACTTAAAAAGTCTTGTGTTGGGGTCTGGTGATGGCTCAGAGGTTAAGAAGAACACTGGCTGTTCTTTGAGAGGTCCTGAGTTCAAGTCCCAGGAACCACATGGTGACTCACAATCATTTATAATGAAATCTGATGCCCTCTTCTGTCCTGCAGGCATGCACACAGACAGAAACACTATATATATATAATTTTAAAAAATCTTAAAGAAAGAATGACATTAGCTTTTTTTAAAAAAAGTCTTGTATTGATTAATAGCACATGCCTAATTTTACTAGAATATATAATGGCCCCATTCAATCCACTAATTCAAAGGATAAGAGTGAAGAGAAAGGAACTCAAAGAGAGAGGCTGGTACCTAGAAGAAACTCAAGAATTCTGTGTTCAGTAAGTAAGGCTTGTTTTTCTGATGACTAAAGAATGAAGCTGATTTTCTATATTTTAACATAACTCACGAAAATTATTTGACTAAAGTATTTCCTAGAAAAGAAAATATCAACAGGAATTTGAAATCACTGTTTTCCTTGTCTCAGATACAGAAAAACAAGACTGTGCTCAGTGATGGGATACACATGCTGTGGAGAAAATGAATAAGCAAATCCTGTTGAACATGTTCATCACAGAGCAGCCTGACAATATCAAAGATGCATGGTGACTTTATCTTGACCTGTAATGGTTAGGTCAACTTGTTTTGTGTCTTGCTAATGACATATGCAAGGCTTGAAGGATTCTACATTGTTAATCTCTTGGTGGTTTTCAATCATCAACACAAATAGAAGAACAGTGATTACATCATTCATTTATTGAATAAACAATTATTGAGTACCAACTAGCTGCCAGGGACTATTTCAGTCTTCAGGGATGCAGCAGTGGATAAAACAGTCACAGCTGCTACTTTCTTATTTAATGCACTATAATGAACAACAACACATGATAGATATAAAAACAAACACTCCAGAGAAAGTAGAGTGCAGTATGATATTCAGAGCATTCAAAGAAGGAGTGTGTTAGCAAGTGACTGAGGTTGCTTTAGATTGGGTCACAAGAGAAGACCTGTGTTGGCAACTGACCTTTACATGATTGTGATTGACAGAGAAGCCAAGAATATAGTCACAGAGACAGCACTATTGAAGTGAGGGCAAAAGCCTTAAAGATGGCTTTTGCCCTCTTAAAATGCCCACTTAAAAATGGCTTAGCCATTTTTCTTGAGCAGAAAACAAATCACTGAAGAAAAAAGAAAATCATACCATCAATTACACAATTCCCGTTGGATAATTTTTTATTTCTTATTGTTGTATAGAAGGTTTTAGATGAAACATTTGCTAAGAACTTTATTCTGCTTTTCAAAATCTAGTATCTGTGATCAAGATAGTTTGGTTGAATCCCATTACCTCTTTAAGTAATGCTGAATCTTTTAAATCCTTTAGTAGAAAATACCCATGCCCTGAACTTCTGGTCCCATAAGGATGCAGATATGGCAGTTGCTGTGATATACCATATGTGGGAAAGCCGATGAGAGCAGTACTTTGTTATGTATGTGAGAGAGCCAGACAATTGTTTAAAAGTACACATTATAAAGACTTCCACTTAATAAACAAAACATACCTAGACATTAAATACACAAAAGCTAAAGCTGGGGGCTGGAGAGATGGTTCAGCTGATGAGAAACACAGGTTGTGCTTCCAGGGTACCTGAGTTCCGTATCCATCACACACATAGCAGTCCACAACTCTCTATAGCTCCTGTTCCTGGGTTCTAACTCCCTTTTCTGATCCCTGTGGCCACACATATACGCATGTGGGCAGAACACTTGTACAGGTAGGGAATAGAGAGATGAAAATGAAATGATCCTGAAGGCGTAAGTCACAAAACAATCCCACACCTGTTCACAATTCTGGATAATAAAAGAGTTATTTATTTAAGGGGAAAACTTACAGATCACTGTCCTAGACAACAGCCCTCTGAGTGAACAGGAACAGAGTCTAGCAGCCAAAAGCGGGAGCCGAAAGCAAGAGGGTGGGCGCATGGTTGTGGCTGCTTTTTATAGTATAAGAGGCCAAGCCCAAATGGGCTGGTATCTTAAAGGCTATTGGCTGAAGGAGTAGAATGTGTTCCCACAGCATGGTCCTAACAATCAAGGGATGATATGGCTCATGAAATAATATTAGAATGTCTCTCGCTTTATTATCAGTGAATGGCAGTAGCCAGCTGTAAAGAGAACCCAATAGCTATTGAGCTTGTGTCTTGCAGACCACTGACAATAAGGTTTGTGGCAGCTGCTGATTTCATCATATCTTGGAAAGAAAAATTATGTTGCCTTAGTATTGGGAAAGAGAAAATGCTTTTGTAATCCTTTCTGGTTGCAATGTAAATAATCAACACTCTCCTTGTTATGGCCCTCAAAATAACCTGAGTAGAACATCTGTCTATTCAGACATTTTACCTCACTAGGGATGATGGCTTTGCATTATGTTGGGACTATATTGATTTTTCTGCTTTAGTTTTGTGTGAACCACTCTTAATAGGAATATGAGCAAATCAGGTATTCTTTCTGATGGCAATGTTCATTCCTTAGAGCACATTTCTTAATGTTGATATGAATCATCCAGACCCTTATCACTCCAATAAAAGAAAGCAGTTCTCTTGTACATAGTTTCTTAAAAATCACATTTGTCTACATGGGAAAAATATTTATTTATCTGAAATTCTCGCATGTAAATGAATTTTTCCCACAGGTTTTATTGTGTTTTTAATCTCCTCCTTCCCAGGACTCTTTGTAGCTATGTTTGCCTTGGTCTTTGCCTCTGCTCTTCACTGAACACTATTCCCAAGGTTCTTTGTCAATCACAAAGTACAGCCCACAGGACACCTTTTATTTTTATTATTCCTTTGAACCCTTGTAATTGGGAGAGAGGAAAAAAAACAGTAGCAGCCCCTCCCCCTGGAAAGACTGCCTTACTGCAGGTCGGGTAAATGAGCAATGTTCAGCCCACATGCCAGCCTAGAAACACCAGTTGGCAGTATCCACATGGAAACAAAGTCAGGAAACAAAGTCATATATATATGCGGCTTAGAAGAATGAGCCACTGTATGATACTTATGCAGGTGTTTTCTTTTAAAAAAAATTTGCTTCATTCAGTCATGTTAATCGAGAGAGAGAAAGAGAGAGAGAGAGAGAGAGTGCCACATATACATGGAACAAACAATAAGCCATATAATAATACTGGTCAAAATGTGGTTGCTAACTCATTTATGAAACATAAATTGTAGAAAAATGAGAGTTTTCCTAGTGTGAAATCAATGCACTTAGTAAGCAGACTATGACAAGTTAATTCAGTGTCCACTCAGTGTAGAGCCTGTTTGAGGAACCTTTCATTCACATTGTAGCTTCACTACAAATTAACACTAATTCTATGCTTGAAATGTTTTCCACAGACAGCTCCAGATAGCACTGACATTTAATAATGTTTTCAAGAACTGTTGGATTCAAGCTGGGAATACAATGTTTTTTGCAAATGTATGACACTGAATCAGATTGTTTCTTAAAGATGTCTTTCATGATGTACTGCTGACGAGACTATAGTAAAGGTCAAAGGACAGAAAACAATCCATGTGTTGATTGAATTTTATATTGACCTCAGCACCTGGCTAGCACATTTAGGCAAGGATGCTGATGTCACAGGGTGGTTTTGCCAGTTAGTCTCAGTCTGTTTCAGCCTCTCAGCTGAGCCCTCATTACCAGCAATTAGCTGACTTACAGCTTAGCTCCCTCGGGAGGACCAGGACACTGACTTTGTGTGACTCAACAAAAAGCTTTAGCTACTTCTGGGGAAACAAACTTAAGGAATACATCCTGCTCATAGCAAGTCATTCATCACCTTGTCTGAGAAATTAAGGGTGATTCATTATCTCAAAGCCACAAAAAGTCCACAAAGTGCTGATACTGTGGTATTGAAGGCTTGGGTTCAGCCCTAATCACTTGGTTCCTCAACTTATAACCTAAAGCACATTGGATTTTAATGTCTTCATTCATTCATTATGCCATCTTAACACCTTCCTACCTGGTACTGAGTATTGAAAGCATCAAATAATCAAATAAGAGATGGCCAATCCATCTGTGCTTGTGTTTTAAGTCCTAAAATATGGGCACTATTTAATAAGTAGTTACCAAATGAGATGTCAGAATGAATTTGGAAGTTGGAAACATACTATTTCAATGTCACTACATGGTTGTAGATGACATTTGTAGATATCAAATGTAATCTAATATAACTAAAATATGCTACACAAAGATTATAAAATAAAATAATATAGAATGAATTATTATCAAATCTTCTCTTGCAAACTTTTATATACAGAGTGTAATTAAGGAATACTTACAAAATATAACCCATTTTTTAAACTTAATAAGTAGCTAAAACATTAATACCATATTGTTTTATAATATATATAATATTATATATAATATGATATAATCATGTTGAATAATATAATATAATATATATTATATATTTTCATGAAAGGGGAAAATTTTGAAGAAAAATACCATCATATATAGATATGATATATAATCATTTAAAAGACTAATTTTCTAATCTAATCTGAAATATAGAAAACAAATTAAAAATCTTTACACACAAACTGATTATAGGAATAAAGTATTAAATATTTGTTATTTTTTAAAGCATTCGTTCTTGCCGTTTGAACAACTGATTATTTAAATTTGATTACCAGAAAAACTCAAAATGATGTCTATGATTGGACTAGATTTTCTTCTTGGAACACTGCAGACAGGATTCTGGTGATCCATGACCCCCACCTCCTATTAGCCATTGCTTTGACTCATTACCTCATTTTGAAGGTAGACAGGAATGCTAACTTACTTCTCACAACTAAAGCTTAGAGAAAGGATAGTGCATTGCTCTCAAGCTTCTTTTCTATTACATAAGGCTTGTTCTGTTGTGCTCTCAAGTCCTTTTTCTCCCTCTTTTTCTGGACTTAGCAAAACCAGGTCGCCATGCTGTAGAGAGTCTATGCCTATAGAAAAGCCCACGGAGGTGAACTGAGAAAGTATTCCAGGAATGAAGAGTAACCTCTGGCCAACATCCACCGAAAAGCTGGTGCCCCTCCTTTGTGTCAGAGGTGCAGAGATTATGTGCCTGATGTCAGCGAGCTCAAGTGCATCCGCCACCCCTGGCACCTGCAGATGGAAACCCGAGCTATTGCAGAGCCTCAAGAAAGTCACACTTCATCTCCTTAACTCCCAAATCTTGGAGAGTGTAAGTTTTTATAAGCCACTAAATATTCAAATATTTGAGAAAGTGAAATTATTTAAGCAAGACAATCCAAGACAGACTCAATACACATTCATACACAATAAAGCTACAAAATCATGAGCAAACTACATTTTGGCAGATCATGGTTGATTTATGTCAAAAGCAATAATGACACCTGAAAATTGGCTGAATTAAAATTGAAAATATTTCTCTCTAATTGTTTGCATATGGTGACATTCAGCAAACTATTGCCAGAGCTGGCTGGTATGACCAGCATCTGTGCCACCTGTGAAACATCTCCCGGGGGCCAATGACAATCTAGTGTTTTAACTTAGCTTTGAGATATGTACATAGAAGAAGTCTGTAGACATATTTGTAAGACTGCCGTAGGGGCACCTTTTCACTTTCTTTCTTCCAGCCATTATTTTTCATGGGGATCAATTAAAATTTGCACAGTCCAATCGGGAGAATTTTCTGGCAGACTTATTATTTCATTAAATGTGCCAGGCCTTGCTTATCAGACCAATTGGATTAAATATACCTGTACTTTTCTCCAAAATGCCCTTTCTTGGCTACCAAACCATAACCCTTTCTTAATCCTGGTCGGATTCGCATTGCCTCAAGTACCATCCACCATTGTTCTACCAATGAGACTCATCCATTTCCTTCACATTTTAATATTTATTTTTATAAGTATATGTGTATCAATGTGGTTTATTCAGCTTGCTTTAATCAAGTCATTCCTCTATATCTTGCCTGTCTTCAGCATTTGCTATTCTTCATTCAGGTCAACTGGTTTTTAGTTTAGATAATACGAGGTAACTGATTTCTGTGTCTTAACGTCAGTTAAGGCCGTTCCTATGTTTTCCACACTATTATAAATTACAGGATTTTATTTTATCTTTGTAGCTAACATATATTTCATTATGTACATGCATATACTGTATTTTCTTGATCCATTCATCACTGATCAACCTAGAACAATTCAAAATCTTTATTACCAAGAATGCTGCAATAAACATGCAAGTCTCTCTCCTTTGATTTAATTTCCTTTGTATCTTTGACCAAAAGTGTGACAGTTAGTTCAAATGGTAGGTCAAATTTTTTTGAAGAACTTCAAAAATGTGATCCATAATAGTTATTTTAATTTATTCTCTCATCAATAGTGTGTAAAGTCCTTTCTCGCATTCATTTTTAGAATTTGTTACTGCCTTTTAAAAATACATTTTCTTTATTCTTTGAGAACTTCATGTAGGTGTATCCAATGTATTTTGGTCATAGCTCACGTTCTCCATTTCTGCTCCCCACCCCTTAACATCTTTCTCTCTCAACTTCATGACTCTTTCTTTCCTTCTTCCTTCCGTTCTTTTTTTATTATGATCCTAAAGATTTGATGAATTAACAATCAAAATTCCAGAGCCATTTCTCACAGACATTTCAGAGAAAAATGTTCTGAAAATTTAAGACCAAAGGTAGCCAAAGTAATCCTAAACAAAATGTGGAAGAATCACCATCACAATCAATGTCAAATTAAAACATTGAAACTGCCAGAGGATGAAGTAGAATACACATCAACTTATAGGCATGGTTAGGGACTTTCTGAAGAGGACTGTAATAAGGAAAGAAATAAGAACAATGCCTAGCATTTGCTGTTTTCTGGTTTTGTTGTGGTCCTAGGGTTAATATCTGGGACAAGGTGACCATTCTCCTTTTGATTTGCATTTCCCATCAAGTTCCTTTTGCATCACACTCTAGATCTGCAAATCACAGACCTGGTAAGCATGCCCTGGGAGACCTGCAACTTTCTTCTTGAGGGAGAAATGCTGTCTGTATTTCTCCCCTCATCTGACATGTAAAGAACATTTCATGAGCACATGCGGACCTCTGGTTAAAGAAATGATTGGGCCTTTCCATTAGCACTTGTTTTAGGCTGATGACCATCAAGGGCATCATTTTGCAAAGGTGGGTTCACAAGGGTGAAGTTGTTTGTCTGTTTAGTGATAGGGGAAATGCTTCCTCCACAAGATTATCACCAGAGTATGACCGGAGGTGCATTGTATATCTGCTGTTAGATCTACACAGTGGGTTTTAAATAATCTGAAAAAAAATCAGAGAATATCTGAACTGATATGATGTAAACTTTTATTGTTTAAATAGTAAACTATGCAGTGAAACCACGGGTACAATTAAGGTAAAGTCCAAATATGGCACTAGTGATGACAATGTACGCTTGGACATTGATGGCACTATTGGAAACACATTCTTCTTTAGCCTTGTAGCCTTTTGCTTGGGATCAGCACATAGTCTATAATCAGTTTTAACAACCTATTCTGACTCAGCATCTGTATAACCCATTTTGCTTTAGATTATAATTAATCCTGAAAAAAATGGCTAGTGGTAAATACTTTTAATTCTTATTCCTATCACTTTCAGACCCATACTTGAAGTAACTATACTTATATCACAAACTCCAGTATTTACTTACTAATTATTACACACTGCCAGGTGTGTTTAAACACTGAAGTTTTTTAAATAATGATTTTTTTTTTAGTAGAAACAGGCTTTGTTGAGGTTCCAGTCTTTTGGAGCTAAAGCATTTTGGAAAATCTTCAGTTGAACTGGGTGATAATTTTTATTTTCTTTTTGTTGTTGTTATTGACTTATTTATTTATTTTTTGTTTTTGTTTTTGAGATAGGGTTTCTCTGTGTGGCTCTAACTCTCCTGGAACTAGCACTGCAGACCAGGCTGGCCTTTCACTCACAGAGATCCACCTGCCTCTGTCTCCCAAGTGCTGGAATTAAAGGCGTGCGCCACCACCGCCTGGCTTTGTTGTTGTTGTTTTCTTTCTTTCTATCTACTTATCTTTGAACTTGCAGTATAGAACACCTAGAATAAGTTGAAAGGTGACCTTTATTATGAAATAGTATTTATGAAACCAGGTACTATGGCCAGGTTACCTGGACTTAAATCCCTGATGCCACTCTCCATCTCTGAAGCTTTTGATGTGTTTATTGCTCTAAGCTTCGATATGTTCACCTTTAAAAAGATAACAGCTAATGCATTTACTTTCTCAACATAGGGTTGATTCAAGTTTTAAGTAAGTTAATACATATATAGTACTAAGAATGATGTGGATCACATAAACCCCTCAGCAAATAACTATAAATAATAACTGATGTGACATCTCTGCTGATGTGAACCACTTCTTAGTGGGATGTTTGTTAAGATTAATGATTTAAAAATAACCATTTTCAGGCTTAGTAAAGAAATAATATGTCCAATATTAAAAATAATTTGAGCAAAAAGTCAGCTTTTTCAGAGTGTTAGCTTGTATTTTATAGGGGAAAGCCTGCGTGGTAACTATTCACATAATATTGAACCATGACATTAGTTCTCATTAAACATGATAAGGTCCAACTTTTAAACTCAATAGTTCAAGTTTTGAGAAAGTCAGAAAATGGAAATGCAGTAGATGTGGGGGTCAACACTTTCAGATATAGGAGACTGATTTTTAATATTTCTAAGAGCACGCTGCAAACCCTGGAGACAACACATTCAAGAGGCATCTTGTCACCTCACCTCTCCTTTTAACAGAGCTTGTTCTTTGGGGGAAGCTGTGAGATCAGTTTCAGAAAGATCTAAGCCTTCTAAGACAGATAGAGCTGGGTAACATAGTACAACAGTGTTCTGGGATAAAGTGATTGCCGCTTGTTGGTTAAATATTGTACTCAGACAATACTGATCAATAACTTAGAATCAACCTAGAAACAAACTCAGAAGAACTTAAGATTCCAGCTCTGATTTTATCAACAAGGTGGGAAGGATGTAGGAGTATGATCATCGGTTCTTTTTGCATGATAGAACTGAATGTTTCAGAATTAAAATTACTTTGAAATATTGAACAGAACAAAAAAATTGAATTTTAACATGTAAGCCAGTGAGTTTTTCCATTTAATTAAAAGGCAAATTAAAAGTTTGAAACTATTAGAGAGATATGTTTTTAAGAAATGTGGAAGAGGAACAGGATACTTAGTTGAATGCTGTATGATCTAGTTTGCATATATGTACTCCAAACAGCTGTGCCAATTTTGATGATGGCAAAAAAGGGCAAAAAAATATATACATTCTCTGCTGGGTGTGCAGGGGACCTTCAGGACCTGTTATTAGTTCAGACAGGAAAATAATGGCTACTTTTTGGAACCCATTAAGAGGCAGATGAATGGGACCCAAAGACCACCCAGCAACCACTGTGTTGTAACAGTGATCCAGGCTGCCCTGGGAAGTCATGAGGTACAGAGTATTCAGAGAGTATGAGGCTGACTATAATGCAGGAACTCAGCAGGATGAGAACTCCTGGGAGGCAACAAGAAAAGCTATGGATTCTGCCTTCCAAAGGAAGGAGTAGGAAGACAGATTACTTCAAACAATCACAAAACACATAGGTTAATGCTGTCATTGAGGAACACAATCATGGAAGATAAAGTCTTTGTTTTCCATAGAGGTGGTGGCATGGGAACATCAGAAGTGAGTCGAGCATTGCTTGCTTGGCGATGCTGTACATTTGGAGTGTTAGAACATGGATTTTCTTCCTGAAATTATTCTCACCATGCTCTTCTACAAGACACCTTTTCTCTCAAGCATTAACCTCTCCTTATCTTCTTGCTTTAATCTCTTGATGGACCATCAATATCCAAGCATGCTTTTATGTCTTTTCTTTCTGACTCCAAATCTAGGAAGTGAGACTAATGCTTTGTCTGAATGTAGTATAGGAAACACCATCTGGTAGTCCTATACTACAGTGTAAATGGGTAACTAGAACCCATTTAAGCACAGTCTGGAAATACCCATTCAGGCACTGCAGAGATGGCTCTGCAATTTTAAGAATACTGGCTGCTCCAGCAGAAGACCCAGGTTTGATTCCAGACACTAATACAGCAGCTCGTAAGTAACCATCTGTAGCTCTAGTCCTGTAGATTGGATGCCCATTTCTGGCCTCCCTGGCCACCACATGGTATGCAGATAAACACTCAGACAAAAAACCCCTACATACATTTTTAAATAGAAAGACATACCTATGCAGTGATGTTTGGGAATATAAAGGAAACTAACTTTTTATGCCTTAAAAAGTCCTACAGGAAAGAAAACATTGGCAAAGTATTGAGTATATTGTCCACATCTATAACTAGACATATTGGAACTTGAACTTGGTGGGGTTTTTCTTTCCCTTTGCTTCAAAACAGACTGACTTGTTTGAAATTGAGGGCTGCGTCTTTAGTGCAGGTGGAGATGCTAATTATAATGAAGGCACAGAAATCTGGAGAAGGCAAATGGAGAAGGCAGGGAAATAGGAGCGGAACCACAACAGAAGTTCTATCGCTATACATAACTGAACAAGTTTCCAAACAGGAATGCAAGCTGCCTGATGAGGATAATCTGCATTTCTTATAAGAAAATAAAGCTGCCAAGATGAAACATTTATTACTAAGAAATGTGATTATCTAGTTGTTCCCTGCTTGAATATTTTTGAAGGTTGCAGTTCACGTGTGACATTTCCATAAACTGTCCTGATTAATGAATTTAATTGTGTTATGAGCTGATATCTTAAATTATATTTTGCTTTGTTTGCATGCATGGTATGAAAGGAAATTTTCAGGCTGAGCAATGCTTAGTGGATTTGAACTGGGTGACAAACCTGCCATGCCACATAATGTAAGCAGCATGCATGACTGCAACACTGAGTGAGGAGTTTGAACAAGGCAGCTCACGCCAATTGCTACATTTCCTGAGCTGGTATAGACCATGGGTTGGCTCAGAAGTTCATCCAGGGGACTCTTAGGTAAATACTAAGGAAAGATATTAAAGTGAAAAGGTTAATATAAAGCCCTCCCCAACATAGTTCTTCAGATCCTTAGGCTATGACAGAGAAGGACTTTCTTAAGTCTCCATCTCGGAAACAACAGGAAGGGCTAAAAGAAGGAAGTAATGAAAGTGACCCATGGTTCACCTTCCGGAGCCTCTTGGATTTCTACCTTGTTCTACTAAAAGGATGAACAAATATGGGATTGATATGAGACTACAAACCTTGCGTGCTCCTCCTGAGGCTGCCTGGTTAAGTCTGTATCCATCTCTTTCATTGTTTCTCCTTACAACTTCATATGTCCTCTGAAATGCAAGACTTTGGAAAGCTCCATTTGTATGTATGAGACCAAAGGCAGCTTTCTCACTTTTGAAATCACCATCCCCAGCCAGGACAGTTTGAAGTACATTGATTGAGTGTAGATTGACACTTTTGGCTCCAGGGAAAGAGTTTGAATAAAGATGCTTTTCTGAGTCATAAAAAGATAGACATCCTTTAAAACCATATTATAATCTTGACCTATTGTAATATGAAAATCCAAATTTTTGAATGTATTCATGAGAAAATTAATCTCCTGAAAAATTTTTCTCCATAAGTTATTTATGCTGGCTCTTAGCTCTCAAAAGAGACTAGCAAAGTAAACATGTGGACATTTTCCAAATCCCCCTTTATCTGCAGATAATTGATAATTTTGGTCTTAGTGGTTTCTGAAAAACTCCACCTCTGCTCTTCTTTACCATTTTTGAGCTACTCATTTATTCCTGTTTCATGAAATTCCTGTTTGATAATTAATATTCTTCCATATTTCAAGACATATCAACCTTATACCACCTCTTCCACTTGAATTAGCTCTAAAATAAGGCATGTTAGTAAACATTTGAATAGTTCAAGAATATTTTATCTGCAATATTTTCTTTATTGGTTTGACCCCCATCCCAGAGAATCTGCAAAGTTAGATGCTGTATTTTCTGTAGTATTATTTTCTTCTATATGTTAACTGTCTTAAGCAAGAGTTCTCAACCTGCCTAATGCTGTGATCCTTTAATATAGTTCCTCATGTTGGGGTGACCCCAACTATAAAATTATTCTTTTGCTACTTTATAACTGTAATTTTGCTACTGTCATGAATTGCAATATAACTCTCTATGTTTTCTGATGTTCCTTGGTGACTCCTGTGAAAGGGTTGTTCAGATCCCTAAAGGATCACAACCCACAGGTTGAAAGCTGTTGGTCGTAATTGGGCACATAAACATGTCATTAATAATGTAGAGATGCATTTAGTCATAATGTTATAACGTGCCTTCTCTGTAGATTTTATTCATCATTTGGGGCATAATTTCTCTAATACAGAATCTTGGTGGATTACAAGCAGACTTAACCATAAGTTTACTTGCTATACAATTCGAGCTCATCTTGCACAAAAGCCACAAAATTTGGGCACCACTTTCCTGGAAATATGTTTACTAAAAAAGCAATGAGTAAGGAAGCTCTATCTCTATTTGGAAGTCATAATGAAAGCTTGAGCAGTATAATCAGTTTCATGCAAATACAAACAAAGTTTGCATGCATAGTCAGTAGTAGACAGAACACAGCCAGCCCTAGTCAAAAGGAATCTGTAGTGGGTTGAAAATGAAAATTAATCACAGAGGACATATTCATCTGGAACCTGACTGTACAAGTGCACTTAGGTTAAGATCTGAAGATGAGAGGTCCTGCTTTCCAAGGACATGTGTCCTTCTGACAAGAGAGATGTGAAGAGGAGAGAAGCAGAGATAAAGGCCCAGGAAAGATGAAGGGTTGACTGCCACAAGCTAAAAACTGCCTAGAATCACCAGAAGTTCTTAACTAGACTCTGGATGGAACAAGACCTGGAGACTGACTTCAGGCCTCTGGATTCCAGAACTGCAATGAAGTAAATGTCCTCTCTTCAGCCACTGAGATTGTGGAAACCTGTGATCAAAGCCTTCGAAAACTGTCACTGACACTAAGATCAATGTGGGCTCTGAGCTCTTCTAAACATATCTGTACAGAAAACCAACAGTATGGCATAGCATGTGCCCAACTGCTCCAGGAAAGGATGCTCTGGCCTCTGCCTTCTAAAAGAGGAGCAGGAATTTTATTTAGAGTCATTGAGAGAAAGAATTGTTCTCAGAAATACTGCACAGAAACAAGGACCCAAATGAAACTTCATCTTATTTTTGATGGCACTGGCAGCCTTAACTTCCAGGCAAGCATCATGGAAGAGAAACTCTTCTTTATGGAGGACCACGGTAATGATAGCTGCACATGGGAAAGATTTCTAACATTTTATAGATCCCTAATTTTCCCTTTTGTTTTCTTCTGCAGCTTTCAAAGCAAGCAAGACAGGTTGCACTAAGATGAAATTGTTAATGTTTTATTTTTCAATTGTAAATTAGGTAGTGTTTGGAACACATACCTGATAGTTGCAATACTTTTGAAACAAAAGAGAACCATACAGGATATTATCCTTCCCATTTTGTTTATTGACATACCTATATAAAGAACTTTTATACATATATGCTTAATAAATGTAGACACATTAAATTTAAATTAGGTTAATGACTATTTCTACAAATCTACCTGAATGATTTTTACAGAAATTATCTGAATCTACACACTTATATAGGATTCTACTAATTTCATATAGATAATTAATTGTTGATAGATTAAATCAATAATTAACTATGTATTTCATGGGCAGTGTGACAAAACAACTTTCTCCCCAGTGAGTCAAGGGCTGTCTATGAGCAATAGTTGCAAGGGCTAACCATGAGTCCAGTCGCTTTTAAGAATTTCATTTGGATTGTCACAGTTAATGATTTAAAAATCACGAACTTGCTACTATTATGATGGTCATTTCATAGGTGTAGAAACTAAGGCCAGGATGGGGTTAAATAACTGGCCCAATGTCAAGTAGTTGGTAAGTGGCAATCTGATTTCTATTTGGCACTACAATGACCTGTCACTACCACTGTGAGAAATGGAGATTGGGGAAAGTGCCTGTATTTTTACCTGATGGGAACATATTGGAAGATATGGTTATTTATTCCAACTTGGGGGTGTCTGGAAAGGCTGTATGTATCAAATTAAACCCAGTGGACTTAGAAAGTTCACACATGGCAGAAAATGAATTTTGACTGAAGAGATTAGTTAAAATTGACAAACCTCTGGAGAGCACTTCTCCAGAAGGGCACTGGGCAACCCCACGCACATAGACAATATCTCTATCTGTTCCCTACCTCCCACTGCCCAGCCCGGGATCACGTCTTAGCTCTTCAAGAAACACTGAGGCCTCTCTGCATGATCATAAGAGATCTGCAGCCCTGCCAAATGTTATCTGGAGGTCTGGAGGAGGGCATCTGGTCTCCACATCATTGCTCTTAAACAGGATTCAGATAATTGGTTGCTGGAACATCTTGTTCTGTACATATAATTCCTCAAATTCAAGTGATTTCACTCATATTTAAAATTCTGACCCTGCTTCAGATTAAGTCAGTAGTTTTGATTGCTAGCACTGAGGCAGAGGAAAACATTACAATTTGAGACGGTACCTCCATAATTACTGATTTGTCTCTAAACTAAAGTGTCTTTTGCTCTTTGTACTTTTAAGTTTTAAGTCGTGATTTTCTGTCTCTTCAATTAAGGGTAGAATTCTGTGGTACTGCCTCCAGAGTAAACACAGTGATACTGAGGAAGGAAAATCATAGTATCAAATAGCTTTGGGATCCTGCAATAAAATGCCATGTTCAGCTTGAATTTTGTGAAAGCTCACTGGAGGAATCATCTTTCATGCAGCAAACATTTTACACTTGTTCTGAGAGCAGGCATCCTACTGCGTGCCACCAGTAACTAAAGGACTTTTCAGAAACGGCTGAAGCCTGCACATTTAGTATAATGTCATTATACCCATCATTAGGCTAAGAAAAAAGGTTCCCAAGGAATATAATTTGTCCAAACACCCCACATCATATATGATAGATTAAGATAATTGAACATAAATATTTTTATATTGTCATTAATAAACTATGTCAAGTCACACCCCCATTCCTACATGTGTTTTCCAGCTAGACAGACAAAAGATGAAACATAGAGAAAAATAATTTTTATAGTACTATGGTTATGTAAATCAGCTTACATTAACTAGTTAACCAAAAACAGCTATAGGTCTGCAGAATGCTGAGAGGCAGACTTGCCGTCAGGCATAACGAAAAACATTTAAAAATTTACCTGATTATGAAAGGTGAGACTGTTTTGGGCAATCTTGACAGGCAATGTTCAAACAATAAATTTTTCTTAAATTGTGACCTATTCCACTAGTATAAAGAAGAAAAAAACTAACTCTGGCATTTTGTAAAGATTATGAAACCCAAAGAAAGAGATTAGAGAGGAAATGTGTGCAAATGGAGACCTATATTCAACATGACATGGGAGGATCATAAAGGTTCTTTCTGATAGTTGACCGAGAGCTCATTTTATCATGAAAATTTCAATTCACTCCTGTTTGTACTTAGATTACTTAGCGTTGTCCCCAAACTCTTTAAAACAGGTTACTGACAATGATCTCCTAGGAACTTTATTTGGGGTGACAGTGGTAAAATGGCATTCTTCTGGTCTTGATAGTGACAGCGGTAGGCATCTCTGATTAGAACTGGACAGGCAGAATTTATATGTCAGTAACAGAGAAGAGGGAGCAAGCGCCTTCACATCCAGGGATAGAGAACATAGCACAAAGGATATAGCATTCCTTGCAGACCTTGGGAGATACGTGGCGTTTAAATAAAACAGACATTGGTACAGGGTTTTACTGAGGGTGAAAATGATGACATACAGCTGGGGGGTTCCAATTTTGTTTCTGGAAACAGAACAAAATGATTCGGACTAATTTTAGTGAGCCACATATTTAAAATCAGTGAAAAATTAAGAAAGAAGTTTAACGAGAGACAACGTTTCAATACTAGATTGAAAGGAGTGCTATTCCATACTAAATAGACACATGTGGTTTCTGATAGAATGAGCAAAATGGTCTGTAATAGACAGCCTGGGCTCGGGAGCTAAGTATGAGGTATGCATGAGGTCTGGAAGTGAGTGTAGAACTTGCACTTTTCAGCATGCTGTGTTTAAAGGGCTGGCAGATCATAAATACCAACCACTGGGCATGCAAGCCAGAGATTGGGAAGTCTTCCTTGATGATAGATGTTCATCAGACTATGATTCTGAAGGGCTCAACTAATGATGAAAACTATTCTGAGAAAAGAGAGATGGATGGAAAGATATCTGAGAAAGGATTCAGACATGTTTGGGGATTGGGGGGTTGAAATTGTACATAACAGAAGTCATGTATTTTTCTGTTCCTGGAATGCATATGAGCTTCCAAGAGACAAGGAGCTAAGTGAACAACAGCTAAAACCAGGTGATTTTCTCAGTTTAGAAACGATGCCACATTAAAGAGTCCCTTCAGTCTGGATGGAAAGGAAGCTCTATCTACCTTTTGTGCTACAAGACTTGAGGAAAGAAATGCTTGCATTTGGATTTGTTGCTTCAAACCCATGCCGACTACAAACACATCCATTTGGGTTTTGGAAAAGTTGCATGGCACACCAACAATTGTGTCAACAGTTGAACATTCCAAGTAACTGACTCGAAACTCCTCTAACATTCTTCCAACTCTCACTTTTGCAACATATTCCTCAAACTCATATTTATGTATTTTAAAAACTGTGTGAGATAATTAGAACTTTCCCTTGTATATGTTCCTAGATGTCAGAAAAGTTTCTGGCCTACCTTTTAATGAGACAATAAAAAAGGATAAAAGGATAAGGATATATCCTCCTATTAATTATGTTTCTGTATATATATATATATATATATA